>KZ061582.1:388593-457348 GCA_002091835.1 Anopheles maculatus | reverse complement strand
TCAGCGTTAGCAGGAATGTAAGCGCAGGCTCCATCCATACTGGCCGGCCATCGTTAGACACTCATTTGCTTCGGACACGTTCGGAGTTCGGTGGTGGTTTACCGTTCTCTGTGCATCTCGTTCCAGCCGTGGCATCACACCTGCTACCAGAGTGCTGCGAACCATTCTCCCCGGGGGGGCGGCATGGGGTCAACAGTGTGTGGCACACGTGTGGCAATGGCGAACCACCACCGGCACGGCAGCAAAGGCAAATGGAAACAGATGTTAATTAATAGCCTTCCTGAGGGTGATTTATGGTGACCGTTCGTCGAAAGTGAATGAATCAAATTAATTATCGTTTTTGGAGTGTCAAATGGGTTACGGGTACTTACGGGGAGGTGTGCCCACGCTGTTGTTGCCGTTTTATTTTCCTTTTCCGTTTTTGGTTTGTTTGAAATTCTCCATCCTCACGCTTCTGTTTCCTGTGGATTGGTTTTGTAAAACAGAACAACACAAAAACTGTGCGACACGTTTTAGGATCTGCACGGGAACGGTGAGTGGCTGGTACAGTGGCGTTGAAGTTATCGATTACGCAAATCAATTTAATTGCAAATGGTGCGACCAATAAGCAGCTCATTTTTCTCGTTAGCTCGCCGTTGGCTTGGCCCGATCGGGGGAATTCGGCGGACAATAGATGATTTGCCGTTTTTAAAATGTCATTCCAACAAGTCACGATCAATGGAGCGCTAAATGGGGAAAATGGTTTTGAAGCCGTGACTGATGGTTGCAGGTGAATGATAAACCGATTTATTCGGTTAGTTGTTTTGGTTTTGATAATCCTTTCACAATCGCTTTTTTTGTTAGCATAGCCAGCTTTGTAATGAGGATTGCATATCGTGTGGCGTTTTGTTGTCCTCTCTATCATTTATCGTTTGGTTGTTTGATAATACTTATAACTTCATCAGACATAACAACTTGTAGGTTTGAAGCAGGATCGTAGTTAACCATTGTTATTTGCTTTAAATGGAGCGACCTGGTGTAATAGCTGAAAGTGGTGTGAGTTGTTTAGAGGACGGCACCGGTAAGCAATCCTATCCGATACCTTCTCCCCGCTTGCTGGACTAACTATCGAGCTAATTCAGCTTAAGGACCGCAGAAATATCAGACCAAGGCAAATGAAGAAGATTTATGACAAATTATTGCATACTTTTAGGCTCTGATATTCAAAAACGTTGAATGTTCAATAAGCAACAATAAGTCTAGTAAGCCAGAAATGGCAGGCATGACCTTGATAATTTATTTTCATTTCTTGATTTGCTCCTTGATGCTTCTTTGCTGTTCGGTAATGAATAAAGCGCCTAAATGTATGCAATACACCTTTTCGATTTGAATTTAATAAAAGATACGTCTAGAAATGTTGATATGGTCTAGAAATTCTTGGAGATAATTTTTTTTCCTAGACAAAGTTTGATCGACAGCTTGAGGAATCCTTAGCAACAGTTTAATTCTGCCCTGAAATATCACGCCAACGATATACGACGTATTTTTGTCCCCCACTGTCCTAGACATCCTATCGTTTCCAATTCAACCAACCAATGGAAACAGACATTTTGAATTGAATCGTACACAAAAGGAAGACAAAAGCACCTTAAGGATGCTAATGTAGCGGGTTCCGGGCGAACATCCGGGTAGGTGGCCCATAAATAGCACTTTACATTTTCACGCGTTCAATATTTAATGAATCGTCACCGTGTACCGTAGAACCGCCCGGGAGCACTCCGTGTCTCGGAAACCGACACCGGAATATACGTCCTTTGCGTTGCATTTTCCCAAGAACCGTGAATGCATGGGTGTGAAAATGGGCTTAAGTCGCAGGAAGCGAGAACATTGTGGCACGGGGAGAACGGGAGGTCCTTTATTTTCCATCACAGTGCATCTGCGGTCGCTGGCATTAACGAGATGTCGCGCGAAAAGAGGTTTTCCTTCCATCACAGAGGGTTTTTCGCAGCAGGTGGCAGCAGGTTATCAGATTCACCATCCGTCTCCGTTGCTGCTTCTGCTGGGGCAAACAAATTGTACGATTGGGAAATTCCCGGGACGGAAACGGATTTCCACCTTGCATTAGAATTGATAATTTGCCAACCGGATTTGCTCAGACACTCACTGGGGGAAAAAACGGGCAAGTTGAGTATATAGTTTTTTTTCGGCCCGCTTCTCTTGTTTTGCTGTTGCCATTGTCAGGAGCAAGTAGAAAGTGATTTTTTATTCTCACTGCAGGTGCATCTACAGTTTGGCATTAAATTCTTCATGCAGAAGTGCGCCTTTGTGTGAGTGTTTTTTGGATTGTGGGTTTTTGTACCGAAAAGTTTCATTTCGTTTCGGTACGGTTTGGCAATTTGTATGCAACGTTCGTTTTTCATCATTTCACTGTGTGTGTATTATTCTGCCAGGAAAGTGTGTGTGTGTGTGAGTGTGTATAAGGTTTCTTGAAATCACCTGATAAAGCACATAGACCCGGAGTAAGGACATGGAAAATCGATTGGCAGATTTAAAGCAGGAAAAGGTTGACCATTTGTACTTCGTTCCTGCTTTTTATCGATCTGCAGCAGAAGCCTGAGTGTAGCGAAGGCGGGTGAAAAATTGCTGAAATATTTATAAGCTTGTGCAACAATGTCTTTTGTCGTTTTGATCGAGTTTTTTAAATTTTGTCTTTGGTTTAGTAACTTTGTTTCGATCTAGTCCTTTTACTACTGTGCAGTATAAGATAATTAGATTAATTTTGTTTGATTTTACTTTCACTTACCATTATCTGGATTGTGTTTAACATTTCGTCATTTTACTTATGAAAAATAGTCTTAAAAGTTGTTTTATTTTCTGTGTTATGTGTTTTTTCATCATTTTTTGGGTTTTATGATATTTTGTTTATTTGACATACTCATTTAGTTCTTCTTTTTACTGTTACTTATTTCACTATTCTTCTGTTGTTTTTCATTGCGTAAAAAGTTTCATTGTATTACCTTTGTTTAATTTTTGTTTTTATTGTCAATAGTGCTTTTGATGAACAATATGTTTGTTTGCTTTAGTATTTTTATTTGTGTTTTATATTGTATGTTGTAGTTTTTCGATGAATTATACTTAAACCTTTTGGTACTGTTCGATTTACTTTCAATGTTTGTTGTTTTTTCTTCAGTTTATGTTTTTTTTTATACTTTTTCAATGATGTGCTGTTACTTTTTAAATGTAACTATCTCCAGAAATTTTTTTATATTGAATGTTAACAAGCTTATGGTAATAGCTATTATTATTGTTTTGAATCTATTTGGACAGATTTCCGTTCTTACTTTTATAATTGGGTAAGTTTTATTTCTTATGTTAACAGTTTCGTATGTGGTTTTACTGTTTTATTTTAATTTTTACATCTTTTTTACTCATATAATTGCGTTATATCTATTTCTTGCTCTGCTAATTTTAAAATTTCATATACTTTTTAGTTTTATTCTTAAAAGTTTGACTTTTATATCTCTACTGTTGTTTTTTCATTGCTTTTTGCTACTTTTATCTGTTTTGTTTTGTTTTATAAATGTTCTATTTATTGTTTGGATTTGATAGATTACAAATGCCACTAATTCTCACTATCAATGCCTAGGCTTCATTTATTATTATTATGTTTTATTTGTGATCACTTAAACCCTTAAAAGCGCCGACAGGAAACTGAAGAAGAATCAGCAGACTGAATCAACAATAGAACGACTAATCCTTCCGATTGCATTCCTAAACGCCAGTATAATAGGCACACTCCATCCTTCTAACCGATCACGACAAAAACTGGGAAAATCGTGGTAATGCTCCACCCGGAAGACAACATTTTCAATTGTACGTAGAAAGTTTAATCCATTTTCTGGACAGCTGGGTTTATGTGTGTGTCCGTGTATGAGTGCACTCTTCCTGTTCCTTTCACAATCACTACTTCCCGCGACAAATTTCAGCTTGATGCGGAACGTTCGCTGTTTAGTGCCATTGTTCTCCACCATAAGGATGGAGGTTTCTTTCATTGCAAAATGACCGATTTTTGTGCGAGAAAAGCCCCCCCGGGTAGTGTATAGAAAAGTTCAATCCTTTTATCCTTTTCGAGATGGGAGTCGAAAAAAAAACGAGTGAGGGAAAATAATAAGACAACCTCTTCTTTGACGAAAGCGGGCTGGAAAAGCTCGGCGATTTCGATACGGCACCGGAGCACGGAATGGGAGATGAATAAATGAAGGCGATGAATTGCTGAGATTGCAATTGCATGATGAAGTGCATTCTAGTTGTGTCGGTGCAAGAAAAACGCACCCACTAAGCACCATCGCTCCAAGTGCTTCTCCGGTCCCGGTACTGATGGACTCTAGGACAAGCACGACAACGATGTGGTGATGAGAACAGTTTTTCTCATTTTCACACCCAGCTATAGGAGCTGATGGTGGAAAGGCGAGAAAAGCCAAGGATGCTGGTGGGTGCAAATGCATGCAATGGAAGAATGGAAACTTGGAATTGCCCGAAGGCTTAGGAACAAATTAGTTCATTTTCATTATAAATTATCGCCGAGGCTGCACTTAACGTAGAGTAATTATTTTCATTAGCATGTCAACTTGGAGGGGCATGAAGAATGGAGGTGAGGTAGGGAACACCCGGGCACGAACCGACGGAAGGAAATAGATGACGCTTTTTGTTGGCAGCGTTCGGTCCAATTCCCATGGGAGGTTGTCATTTGTTTCTGCGCCCGGCCGATATGTGCTCCAGTTTCGAGCGTATCGCTCTCCTTCCGAAATTGTGCGCGTCCCCGCAGCAAAAGGCGTTTTCCACAATTTAGGCTCACTGATTGTGGCTTTCCGAGTCGTCTAAATTCGATCAAATCAATAAATTCAATTGCATACATCCGATCCGATCTGGGGAGGGGGCCGTTTTTGACCTAAATTTATCGACCTGCCAGCCAACGGATGATGAAATGATGTCCCCGGGTTCGGGATAGGAAAAGTTGCTGTCGTGAGGGATTTTAATGTGAACCTGCCGGCTCGCTTCGTTCGCATCATGTCTATAATCATAATCAACTTTAGTGTTATTTAAGATTTATCCGATTCCAGGCACGTGAAACTCGCAATAAGACGAACGATTTGTCTTGTGCGGTTGTGGCGACGGTTGCGATGCTTAATGGATTATCGTCATAAACGGTGAAGAAAATGGACGAAGGAAACGTGATGGAAAACGATGAAAGGTGTCTTTAATGTACGCTGACGGTTAGAATTACGATTAAAAGGACAACTGAGGTTGCAGATTGCTTTCATCGCTACAGAAAGCGAGATTAAAGCTGGTAAAGAGATTTATTTCTTAAAAACTTTGCTATTTTATGTGTTTCTTCATTACTTTTCTACTTTTCGATCATTTTGTTTAAATTTTGAGTAAGGATTTTTAATTTAAAAATTAAATATAAATAGAAAAACAAAAATTAAAACAAGTGTAATTTAATAAAGAAAGAAAATGAAACAAAAGCATATAACACTTGAAAGATTAAATTAAACAAGGATAAACATAAAACAAAGAAATGAATATTGAAATGCTAAGGAAAATAAACAATTGAAAATTCGTGTTTTATAAACAAATGAAAAAAAAAGTTGATAGATAAGCAAAAAATAAAATAAACACAGTAGGACACAACAATTTACAAAAATGGAATAAAAAGGAAAGAACAAAGCATACAAGTAAGTCGGTAAATGAAAAACACAACCTTAAAAATACATAAAAATCCTAGAAACTGTAAAGCAATGAATAACATTACTGTTTGAAATGCAAACATTAAGAAATGAAAAGTACTTAAACAAACGAATTCATCCTCCGCAGTGTAAAAATGATTTTCCCACAAATTTTATGAAGCAAACAAATGACTTGCAATAAAAGTTAAAGAGCCGCTAATGCTTCACTCCTACCACAGAATGCACTGCGTCAGGATAATGTAAAGACGACCTGTCGTACAGAGTAAAAAAACCTCCAACAGGCATGACTATCATCCCGCGATAGCCGTGTCACCGTGCCACAATAAAGGTGTGTTTTATTTACCCCAGACCTAGAACTTTGCATCCGTACACCCTGAGTCCGGGTTTACTTCCGTATTATTTATATTCCATCGCCAGAAGGAAGAAGGCAGCAGCAGTAGCAGTAGTGCAGTGGCTATGAATGTCCCAACGGACCTTATCTCGACGGGCGTCCGCCTTGGCTGGCGCATGCATGCTGAGTGTCTGCCCCCGAACTGTAGAGATTATATCCCGCATCGTTTAGCTTTTTTATATGCAAATTCAGACAATTTTTCTCCTTACTCATGCATTTCATTCTCATTACAAATCATTCACGGTCCAATGAGGAACGGCGAACGCGTGTGTCCTGCCCGGGTGGTATGGGGCCGGGTTTTTTGGTTAACAACCACGCAGCAACGCTTAGAATTTGTCGAATCGCCCTAGAGGGGATTGTAGTTGAAGATATTATCAAGTCTTGAAGCGTTGCGTAAGAGTAGCGCTTAGATTTGTGGAAGCTGCGGAAGACTTCTTTTAAAATCGTAGAAAAGCGCCTAAAAGTATGCAATATTAGTGCTTCGTGTAGCAAAGAACATGGTATGCGGTTCATCATCCATCATCAAAAGTGAACCGCCACACACACACACACGGTACCCGGACGTTCATCGAGCGGCGAGTGCCAATATCCTGTCTCGTAGCGATCCTGTCCGTTGCGCTTGATCGAGCTTCCATTGCACGTCCTTCGTTCGTTCGTTGATTTCAGCTGATGCAGGCCCGATTCCCGACGTCGACGTCGACAATGATGATGATGGTGTATGACATCTATCTCACTTCCGGCCGTACCGATAAAAGGTAACTAAAGCCGGTCGCGACGTGACGGTGCGAGCAATCTTACCCGGCATCATCGATCCGGAAGACAGCTGCAATCTTTAACCATCATAATTTCTCAATCGTTCGTCGCGTTTTCCTACGCCCGGTGGGTTTGGGCACATAGCGCACAGGGGATGCCCGTTCGCCCGGGCACACAGCGAAACGGATGTAGACGTTGGTTCACTGATTTATCCATCCGACGATGTCTTTGCATTTTGATGAACCATGCTCATCCTTGAAGACATTCGTCGATTGGTAAAAAGTTGGTAATTGAAGGGAATATACGAATGAATTTTACTTTTACGCTAAGGGAAAATTGAAAGAACATCATAAACATAACATCTAGCAAACCGGAAAAGTGATAAAAATCAACCACAGTTGCGGAACGGATTCATTTGTTCGGTAGAAATTCTTCACGATCGACATCACATGAAAACGGGTTCCGATAGCACGCGCGTATGTGTGTGTGTGAATTCGAAAGGAAGTGCACCAATGATCAAAGACCTTTCGAAGGAGTAGCTGTAGCAGTAGCCGGAAGAAAATCGCGAACTCGCGTGTCCCTTAACCGTAGGAACGTGCCGGATTTGTGGTTGTACGGTAGTGAGGCAGTGTCTTTGTTGTTGAGGTTACAGTGTATGAGCTGAAAAGCATATTTGTGATATGCCGAATGCATCGTTACAATCGTTTCCGGTTTGTTTGTCTGGATGGTTCTTTAAACGGCTGATTGTTCCATCACGTTAGGGAGGCAATGATGTTTGGGGACAGATGTGGTTGCGGTTTCTATTATTTACAAGATTTATATTGTTTAAATTAAACAGAAGTTGGAAATGAAACTGATACAACATTTTTAAATGCTGCTAAATATTGTATTTCTATAGAGAAGCGCCTAAATGTATGCAAAATAACATTATGTTTAGATAAACGAAGAGGTAGTGGATATAAAAATAATAGTATGCGTCTCTGGTTCTTTATTTTAATGTGTTTAAATACAAAAAATGTACTTTTTGCCTAAATTTAGGCGATAATAAGTTAAATATTAAATTAGAATACACTGCAGGGATGTATATCAAGCATTGAAAAAGATTTTAATACCGATTTCACAACTAAACACTCCTCAAATTAAATTGTGGTCCATAATTGTCTTACAGAGATACATAAATCTCATCATCTCATAAACATCATCTCTTTGGTAAAATGTACAGAATGTTCCTAAAATTAAACAAAAATAATCTTATATTGTAGGCCAACAATTCTGATTGGCTTACTTTAGTTAAGTGGTTGCAAATCCTCATTGTAGGTTCTACTTTGCTTATCTTTCAAACGCTAATTTGATTTTTCGATAAATATTAAAATAATCCACAAATTGGATGTTAGTTGGCTTTGTCAGTTGCCAGAAAGAGAGCTTAGCACATTTTCGCCTTTAAATGTCAAAACCTGAACATAAAACCTGGGTTAATCTATGGTAGAATCTAAAATGATATAAAATTCATACAGAGGGATATACCGATTGCATAACTTTATGCGCTTTCGTGTTAGAATGCAATTCTGGAGTTTTCCTTTATTTATTATGTGTAATTAAATAGCATTTGTTCCTATTTGTTGCAGTTCAAGACATTTTCTTAAAAAGGATTTATTTGATTCTTCCCTTCATCTTACACACTTTGAATTTCACACCCTTTGACAGAGGAAAATCGCGTTCTTCTTCCAATTTTAAGCCGCTACTTAAAAATCTTCGCCCAATAGTTAATACTCTCACCGGCTAATCCCACCCAGCCCCATACTTACCGGACCATTTTCACGCCATGCGTCACATTACTTTGCGAATCATCGCCTCACCGGATAATAGAACCCCGCGCGTTTTTCCGGTGCTTAATTCCGACAAGATAAACCAAGCTAACCGATTCTTTCGCCTACCGGGGGTTAAATGTTACGACTTCGGTAGCCCGGTTGATGTCGCCCCAACAATCGAGCAAAACTAATCTGAGGTTAAGGTGCACCCGAGGGTTGATTCACGTTCACGATCCACTGACCATCCATCGCCATCAATCAGCGCAATTGCAGGTGAACCGTGAAAAAAGGCGTCCCTTTTGTCGGCTCGTGCGCTTGGGACGATAAAGGCGATAAAGGGTCGGAGAAGAGAAATTAAGGGAATGAGAGGCGGGGTGTGTGTGCAAAAGGGTTGGCACCGTTTGACGGAATCCAAATGGTGTCATGTCGTATTATACCGGATTAGAAGGTAAATCTTCGTTCGAGAGCTTCGGAAGGGGTTAACGCTGGTGTAACGCTTCGTGAGTGGAAAATGTCATTTTGCCTTCCTTCCAATTAACCCACCCATGCTCAGGCCTCGCCTCGTTACTCTGTGTGGACGTTACGCGCGGTGGCATTGCGTATTTGCGCACCTTGCAACTCGCCGAAGAACGTTCATTTTAGCGCCGGTTCTCGTTGCTTATGCAACATAAATCTCACCCCGCCCAACATTCGCAGGTCTCTCTCTCTCTCTCAACCCCTTTCGCGTGGAAACGGAAGCCCATTCCATCGCCCATTCCGCGCTCAGCTCCTCTGCTTATCCACCGATCTGGACGACAGATTGTGGATCGATGTAAAGGCAGCCCCAGAAAACGTGTAACTACTTGTCCGTACGTCAAGTGTCAAATATCCCAGATTTATAGGCGATTGGTCCGGCATATGGCCGTGTATCGGATTTGTGTCCATCTTGCCTGCCGTCTCTTCGGTCTCGCCTTACCTGAACCGGATAGGTTATGGTTTCGTCCGAGAGGTCTTGTACGGACAGACCATACCGAGTACCGAAGTTTGTCTAAATCTAGTGTATCGCAGTTGATCTGGCTGTTCGATGGTACTTGAGCGTAGTATATGGAACTGGAGCATATTTATGCGATACAGTCACGATCTCTTTTAGGTCCATGCGATGGGATCGGTTTGTTCTTGTATTTATTACAGTTTAAAATAAATTGATTGGTTCGTTTGTTTTGTTTGATTTTATAACTATTCTGATGTTTAATGACATATTGCAAAGAAGCTATAATATTTTCTTTATTTTTAAAATGTGTTGTTCTTTTGTGAGTTTTTGTTCAATTGTTTTTGAGTTTTTGTTACAATTTTATTTACTTCTTTAATATTCCTATTTTTTTCAATATTTTTGTATTGTATTGGTGACTTCTTTAAATCGGCTACAGCCAAATGGCTTCTTTAAATATTTTTATAAGTTTTCCTTCTTTCTTTTTACTTTGAAAAATGATATTATCGTGTGTTTTTTGTTGTATAATTGATAAATCTTTATATTTTGTGTTTACCTTTTGTTTTGTTGTTTGCTTTTCACTTCTTTCCCTTAAATTTATTTATTTTTTTACAATTTTTTATGATTTGTTTCTTAAGATGTCGTTATATTACACGGATAAATATATTGTTGAGTGTTTTTAAATTATTTCTTAAATTGCTTACTCTTTCTAGTGTCATTAATGCTTGTTAACAGTTTTTAAAACCATAAGGATCTCTTCAATTTATGTGTTTATTATTCTGAAATTAAAGACCCTACATCCAGTGTTCACATTTTGCACCTCACTGTACAAGAAAACGAATGTTATTGCACCTGTTTCGTAAAGGATGTGTAATCTCCTTTGCTGCCCTCGTCTTAATGCGCTTCTAACAACCCCGTCTTGTCAGCTTCCCCCTCCCACCTCCCGCCCCGCACTCCACCGTAGCTCATCCGCAAATGCTGTTCGTACATGTTGTGCAAGTGCAACAACTTCATTGATTACCGTTCGACAGCCGTTACGATTCGCAACTTCGCTCGCAAATTGCATGTACATCTTAATTCTAGTAACCGAAACCTCCAAACTAGCAGTTGGGTGGTTGGTTGGAGCATGCCGGAGCAACTCCACACACACGCGCGCACTTTGCCCGAACGCAGCAACTTTTCCAAAAATGGTTGGTTAGCATGTTTTAATAGCGAACGAGAAAGAGAGAAGCAAAAAAGCATCGAAAACTTGCTACCAGTACGCTCTATGACATGCCATTTGCCAGTAATTCTTGCCACAGTAAAAAAATGGTTTTAGTTCGCGAAACGATTCCCATCAGATCGATGGTACGTAGGAGAAAAATAAAGCAAACACCACACAGATGCGTAAAATGGAACGAAAACATACGTTTGCATAGTGTCGTTTGCTGTTTGTGGAGTGTTAAAAAAAGGCTTTTGAAAACGACCACCACCATCAATACGGGTGTGTGTGCGATACGATGCAACAAAAAAAAAAGAGCAACAGACAAAATGGGACATTTAAAAACATTTCAACGCGAAAAGCGAAGGATGAGAATGCGTCGTGTTACTCGACCGATGGATGCATCGCCACCAACCGTAGAGGACTCCCGGGAGGTGGGTATATAAATTTAAAATTTGTGCCTATTTGTTTTGACCCGCGGACACGGGCACCATCCCAACCGGGCAATGGCAAGTTCAAATTAATAATTTATGGACGCTAGCAGTACGGGTTGCGTCAGGCAACCCGGATGTTCCCGGGATGCGAACCGATTTTCCGGGCCAGCGGAATCCCTGCCCTGCCAGTTGATGAAAGATGTCAAAGAGCTTGTCCGGCTGCAGCGGTAGAATTGTACTGGGATGTTTTACAACCACGATTGACAGAAGCACCCGGTCGAGTGGGTGGGGCAGGTTTTTGGGGGTGCTTGTGTTGTTGATAGTGCCACTTCAAAATGATAAATACTCGAAAGTGGTATAAAATATGGATGTCACAGTGACGAGCGGGTGAACAATCGTTAGACCGTTCGGTGGAACACGCGCACACGGTTCGAGAGAGAGTCGCCAGGGTCAAATCCGTTCGAGGTCCTGCCCTTGGTACAGCGGCGTACCAATTTTATGGCGCATTTGATCGACTATCGTTGAGGAGTCTAATGTCAAGCGATAAATTTAGGTACTGCCGGTACCACAGTTGAGGACGAGCTGGAGTTTGTTTGATTACCCATAGCGTTGATTGCGTTGGACAAATGTGCGATTCTATTATGATTGAAGGGAAAATGATCCCTGGAGGAAAATTAGGCTTACAAAGTGGAGCTTGTTGGATATGTTAAACAAACCAGGCAGGGAATTGAAGTTTTTGTTACAGTACATTTTTCTCAGGAGATTATACATGTTAATACTACTAATAGTGGGTCGCTGAAAAGAGAACTGATTGATGCTTTGCTTAACAATGCATTAATCTACGCTTAAATGATTGCTTTCAATAAAGGGCTTCATCTCTTATGGGATTGTTGGAAGGCCCTGGTCACGTTCGCCGAAGAGTAAAAACAAGTATAACACAATTATGATAACATTCATCAGGCATTTGAAAATAGTTCAAATTCTCTACACAATGCAACGTAATTTATTTTAACATATTTAATTCTGAGTTAAGAGTATAGAAAGAAACATTTTTGATACCTGATTTTGATGTCTAGTTTCATTCAATTGATACTTAAAAGATAACCTCTGGACTGGTTATATAGCTACAGGTAAACTTAGTCGAGAAGGCCAGTGGTACCAGACCAATGGAGGTTTTAAAAGGAAATAGTAGAATATTATACAACAGTCTGATCCGGGAATTCAAGAAATAATTTTTAATCTATATAATCAATTTAAGAATTTATGTTGATGGCTCTAGATATTTGGTCGAGAGTTAAAAATGATGTTTTGTAGATGAAATTAGAATACCATGGTGTAGTAGAACTGTAGTAGAAGCTCTATGGTCCATCCTCTATCAAGAATGTAAGGAAATGAGAAGATCTCATAGCCATTAGCGAGCCCTAAGAGATTGGAGGCTGTCGACCAATTGGTTACAAAGTGTGGAGATGTCTCAACTCAAAACCCTTGTCGCGATGAACGAAGCTAAGCTTCTGGGCCTTCACATACGCCTCTGAGACATGGACTCTGTCCAAAACTGACGAAACCTTCTGTGTCGCGATCGAAAACAAGGACAATGGAGGAATCGCCTTAATGTCATGAGAATGGCATCAGTCGACCAAGCCCGTAAAATCCTACAACAGCAGAGAAAGAATATGCTCTACAATTTGGCAGTTTTGACTATTCTTAAAATAAGTGTTTGGAGTTGAAAAGTTTGAGAAAGTTATCTTGAACAAAAATAAATCAATCAAAGAGGTTTTATAAACTCATTTCCTGTTAGTTGAGAACGGTTTTCAAGAAACAAAGTAAGGCGACTAAAAATGATTCTATTTCACACACAGGAACACAAATGTAACCCCAGATCCTTTTCTCTACACAGTTCTCAAGTTCTACGTTGTCATAAAAAAGTTATGCAATCTTTCACCTGCATAGTTAAACCTTCCGTCAACCATATGACCTTTATTTAAGGCTCGGAACTATCCGAAAGGGACCGTGATTTGTGTAGCCGTACGCTCAACACTTACGCAACGACACTCCAGTTATTACGCTCATCAGAAACACGTACAAGTGTGTCTCACACCGTTCCCATGTCGCAGTACAATCTTCCAAAGCCGAGCTGCACCAAAGATCAGAAATCGTCTTGTTCGGGGCGCTGCTATAATTGAAGTCAATTGCCTTCATCGTACGGGAAGTTCGGGGCGGTTGCATTCTGCTACCGAGCAGACAAACAGCGGCCCGGTGTTTCGCCGGTTCCGGTAATTAAATCGAAGTAATTTTACGTTCCAGAAGGTGGCTCGGTTCGCTTTTCGGGGATCCGCTGGTGGGCTGGTAGGTGACATTCTGTAACCATGGTGACGAAAGCCGGTTGTTGAAGAACCTACCCGGCTCGTAGTAATGTCGTAAGCTCGTGAGGTCTCATGGGAAATCAAAGGACGCGGTTGGCGCGGCGGAAGTTAACGTGTGCGTATCGTGGAAAGCGAGCAAATTGAAATATTATTATCTGGCTTGTTGGGAGACTTGGCAAACGGGGAAAGATAGCAAGCAGGATCTCTGAAGCACATGTTCACACATGCAAAATTTAGCTCATAAACTCGTGAGCTTCAAGTAGGGAAAATAAATTGGCCGTACGGGTGCAATGTTAGTGGCTTAATATTTTCCCTTAATGTCACTTGTACCAGGGATCTGATGTTGGCAATCGAAAGGGAATTATAAAACCATTAAACGTGGTACTTTATCTACAGACGTGTCTACCGTTATCGTGCTGTAAAAGTAAAAACTCCGGAGACACGGTGCCGCGAAGTTGCAGAAAAAGAACTTTCCTTAGTGTCCAGTTTTCTTGAAGCATTTACCCATTCCCTGGTACCACCGATAAGTGTAATGAGCGAACTGGGTGTCTGGGGGGACAGCACAACACGATCCATCCATGAATGCTACTCCGCACGTAAACTCCACTTATTAATCGCAAATTAAACATCACACCGTCTTGTGTTTCCGAGCTCCATTTTGTAGTTCTCTCGTGCAGCGACTACTGCACAGTGGGAACTACAGAATAAACATCGAGTTGCTTATTTTTGCTGAGACAATCCAGACTGTTCAAAATCAAGAAATAAAGTCTAGAAATAGAGATGTTGGGTAAGTTCATGCGATCTCCTCTATTGAAGGTGCTATCTCCATGTAGGTGATTAGTATCTCTAGTCTCTAGAAGCATGTGAGACTTCATGAACTTCATGATAATGAACTTCAGAATTTAGTAGATCATCTTGGGACACACTCAAATTTCTTCCTAAAATTTTACAAAAAAAATAGTAGCTTATTGTTAAGATAAAGTTGAATATTTGAATTTTATCCCAATCAGTACCCACTGTGGTACGATGTGAAGTAAGGAAGCGCATCCTTTAGATAACAACCATCCGCCACAATCCGTCCTCGGTAGATACACTTGACTTTCGCCGAAAGTTGATGCCAACCAGAACAAGGGTGCTGTTTTTGGCAAGAAATATACAAAAAAAAAAAGAAGGTGAAAAGTTAATGTGTTCTTCCGGTTTGTCCGTGGTACATTGCGCCCACGAAACCTCGCAGCGAACAACGGCCACGAAACACGGACAGGCAAGTGTATAAACAATATTAATTGCTTCCCATTTTATTTACACTTAGTCGACACCGTCACCGGGTGGGCTCCGCCACTATCGCATTCACCCGTCCGACATACACTAAATGGATTATATTAAATACTTTATTATCAAACTTTTTACATTACCGGTGGTGCATGGTACGGTGTTGGTATTGTAGCTGCAACCATTGCACCAAATGGTCAGAAGGAAGTTCGTGTTCTGCTCGCTGCTCCAACAATCTTGTTCCAATTTCCCACTCTTTTCCCAAGGGTTTGGTTTGGGTCTTTCCGTGAGGAAGTTTTCTGCACGCGCTACCCGGTACAATCTTTCATTAGCCTCATCGGTCAAGATTGCGCGTCGCAAGAGTGTGAAAGTCATGGCGTTTGTGCTTGTGTGGGCACGATTACTGTGTTCTTGAGGTTCAAATTAAAAATGAGGAAAAAAGGAGAGTAGAAGAATGAGAGGCAGTTTTTGTGTTGTGCTTCACTATTCTCTTTTCTACTTGTAATGAAGGAGTGTTTGAGATAGGTGTTTTTCCATTTAATTAAAAGCGAAGTAGTTTTACGGAATCATTGTTTAATTTTGTATTCCTAAAAGTAATGTTAATCAGTTTTGTAAATTGAAATCTCATATTAGATGTTTATGTAGATTTTATTTAAAAGCAAATTTTATTTAATAATGCTTTACCTAAAGCTTCTACAAGGACCTTCTCAATAAAAACGGTTGTCAACTAGCAGTAAGTAGTTTTCTAAAGGAAAATAATTATGTAGCTCTCATTATTTGGACCAACGAAGGACCAAGACACACTATTTTTCCCCGAGAAACAAACAGTAATTGTGGATAAAGAGTGCAAAAAATGGTTGAAGTTGAAGTTGGTAAAAAATCGTGTCCGAACAAAACTAATGAACGGCGAAAAACGAAGCTCGATCTTTGTCTCCTTTTCTTGGCTGATTCTTGCTTGCTTAACACCATGTTCCTGGCAGTGTGTTTGGAAGAATAATGCCTTTTCGGTTTTCGTTTCTTACCTTACAAATTGGATTGCTTAAAATTTTTCGATTTTCTTTCTATATTCCAAAGGTGCAAGGTACGAAGAATTTTTCCTGTTTTCTTGCACATTTTTTTTTCCGAGATTGGAATATTGGAAATAAAGAAAATCGCTAGCTGGTAGTGACCAGTTTTCCTTTCGTTCTTTCTTTTGAGTGGGGGTGAAGTTTAATTTTAAATGCTAATTTTTCATTTCGCGATACGCTTTCCCAATGCCCTATTGCGCATTGGCTCACGTTCGCGACTTTGGTTGTGGATTATTCGCTAATCATTAGCGCACCGATGGTAACGTTCGTTCCGGCGACTCCCATATCCGGTGCCTTTAAATCTGTCTGTCCGTTTGCAGTGCAACCGAGAAGGGCATTCACCAGATTTTCCGCGCGACCAGCCCGTTTCCGGATAGGGCCGGTGTGAGGTGTGTTCATTGACACGGCTAACAATGTGATTATGGATTACGGAAGTTTTAAGCACGGGAGAATATTATCGTTGTCACGTCGGTTTAAAGACGTTCAGTGCAAATTTAAGCACTGCCGTGTTTAGAGCTTTGGAAGAGGGAAATTTGGAATAAAAATAGATATCTCCGCTCACGCTACCTTTAATGCCGCAGGGTGACATTTGTTTGGAAAATAGGTAAGCGAAAAAATAAAGCAAAAGCACACTAAGCACAAGATAAATCACTATTGAATTACTCATGCACAACGAGTCCTGTAAATTAGCCACGGTGTACGAAGTCTTTTTTTTTTGCTATGGAAAACCCGGAGAAAATGAAAGCATGCAAAGCCAGACGGTTGGAAATGACAATCCACCTCGATTAGACGGCGGCGATTGGTGTGATAATTCTCGCCCGAAATGAATTGTTTAGCCAGCTCGTTCACGCGAAACAAATATCGTAGTTTATCTTTCTCCTACCCCAAACACCGTACCGGAATTCGTCTAGGAAAGCTTGGAAGCCGCTCGTAGACGGTGTTGAAGATTGGCGGGTTGTTTAATTCATGAGATCCTTTTTTTCAAGCTGCCCCGGCGGGCACGTGTCTTCCTGGTGTGTCTTGCTTAAGCGATATTCTGAGCGAAAGAACTCAGGTGACGAGCAAATCGATCGCTATCGACCGTTGAAGCTGGTGAGTGATAGAAACGAGGGCGTTTATTTGTTTTTTTCGCAAGATTTCGAGCTGGAATTGAAAATGAGGTGCTTTAAATGCTGTTCCTGCTGGAAGGCTTGCTTGAGGAAATATTATAAGATTTATTTATTTTGTGATTTGTTTTTTTTGTAGCGTATTTTAAAACTGCTCACGAAATACTTTGCGAGAAAAGAAACCCGGAATAGAAGCAACACTTCAAATGGAAACTGCATTCCGAAGTCAGCGTATCGAGCACCGAACGTCTCCCAATGTCTGAAACACATTGTCAACAACTTCATTCATCTTGCTACCGAAATCACTTTTCCTGCCGAACGGGTTTCGTATGCAAAGCTGGCACGAGTTGGAAGGTCTCTGCTAGTCATCCTACGCCTCCCCAAAACTTCACCAACTTCACCAACAAAAACTTAAAAGAGTCCCCAAAAGGGATGGTCGATACGTAACAGGCATCGGATCCGTTTGTTCGAATCGAAATTTTCAACAGTAGACATCGGGGCTCGTTCTCGTGTGTTTGCGCTGGGATGAGCGCCCCGAAGTGAGAAATGGAGGCAAATCTGCATTTATATGTTTTAATATTGAACCCCTTAAATACATTTCTTTTCAATTTCCAATTTTACTTTCTTTCCCGGCTGGGGTCGGCAATAGGCACAGGAAGAGGTTTGGGCTGGCGGGTGTGGATTTTCTTTTCGCTTTCAATCTGTTGGCAACTCTGTGCTGGCGTGTAAGTTGCAGCAGTCGGAAAGCACACCAAGACTGCAGCTAGGTCTTTCTTTTTTTGGCAGAATTCAATTGCAGTAAGAGTGGAGCCGGTTTCGGTGTGGCAACATGATAAATATCGAGTGCGACTGGGATTTTGTTTGGATGATGTACGAGACACACGAACGAGCACACGTGAGCGTTCATCCCATTTGCGAATGGGAGTAGTAGTTGTGGGACCCTTTTTGCTGGAAGATAGTTGAGCCAAGAAGCTTCCGGAAGATGCCTGCCAGGAACCGTATTGAGGGTTTAATGTACGAGATATCATCAGTTACACATTCGACAGGTTGGACTGAAGGTTGAGTTTTCTTGAAGCTTAGGGAAATGTAAGTAAACTTTAGTTTCATTTTGGTATTTTTGTAACATATTGAACATGATTCAAATTTTCATTTTGTTATTTGTAGTTTACAAAGTATTTGGGAAAATCAGTTTTATTTTATGTAATGTTAAATTTCATTCAAAATAATGTAAAATGGATCCTTCAATTGAGAAAGTATGTAAAAAATGCATAAAATTATGCAATATAAATTGTAAAAGACAAGAAATTGACAGAACATAAGAAAAAAAAGCAACAGAAATACGAAAGAATATTACAAATAGTAGAATAATTGTTAAAAGGAAAAAAAGTTGAAAAATATGTAAAAATTATAAAAGTTTTAATAAAAACAATAGTAGTAATAAAAATATTAACGATGATGATAGTAAAATTCAAAACAATATCCATCACGGTTATAATATAAAATTGGAATATAAATAAATAGAAAATATGAGAACAATAATTATGAATACTTTTAAGTTTGATGTAATGACTTACAGACGCTAACACTTTGAAAGAATAGTTTGCTATTAAAAAACAAATATTTTATACTATTTGTTTATCAATTGATGAAAGTTAGAGTAAAATAAATTTATTTGTAAATATCACTTGTTTAAATACTGCATAAAGATGCGTAAGGAATGGACTTAATTCAAAAGAAAGAAAACAAGAAATAGAACTTGATGAAACAACAACACATTTGACAAGAAGGAATACAATGAAGCGGGGAGACAAGTCAAAAGCAATACGGCCAGGCCGTTCTAATGGAATTAAAAAAAAAAAAAATACAATGAGAGAAAAATTACCACCATGTGCACCATTGACACTTACGGCAGCAGATGCCGAACACACTGACAAACACATCGAACGAAAGGATAGAAACGTTCCATTGCAACTGTCATCATGTCGAAGATGTGGCCTGCTCATCTATATTCCAGTGTGTTATGTATTGGGCACCCATACATCTGACAGGCAACACAAACGGCGGATGCATCAACAGGAAGGATTTCGGTGCAACAACATTCGTTTCATCATTACTTTTCTTTTCTTTCTTTTCTGTTTCCCAACGCCTTTTTCCTTCGAAATCGGATGAGCATCATACTCAGATGCTATTCAACGGGAAAAATGTGTTCATTCTTTCCCTTGCCGAGAGAGTGTGTTAGTGACGCACTCGAAGTGAATGAAATAGACAGGCAGCTGGCGGCTTTCAAATGCCAGACATTTGCCTAACCAAAGAAAACGGGGAGCACTTTGCATTTGCATTCCGCCCAGTAGAAAAAAGGACGAGCGAAAATAGCGACCTCACACTGTACCGGGTGGCGCGCAAGATTGAATGATGCGAACAATCCTTTTCTGGAGGGGGCTGGAAAATGAATAGAATATAGGGTACACATGGCATGGTAAGGCAGGGTTGGTTGAGACCAAAACTTTTGCAAAGAAAGATGAAAAAGATTTATCTCGCACGAAGTTGCTGCAATGGTAGAAAAGGTTTCGAAATGAAGGTCTATTTTATTATTTGATTTCATAACATTATAACTTTTGCCTCGAACGGTTTGCGTACCGGGGTGCGAGCACTCGCGTTGAGGAGAAGATGAAAAGTTACTGCCCAGGGATGGGTAGGCAATGACGTGGCGACTCCGGCCAGCTCACCTTCGCCGCTGAGATTGCATTTTTGAAGCGATTTTTAGTATTTTTTGTTTATTTCGTTTCGCTCGTTCTCGCCCCTAACTTGAACGTGTATTCTTTAGCTTGTTTGTTACTTTCATATTTTCACCTGCACCAGGGAAAAGTTGTTTATTCCTCCCGCACGCGACCATGCAAAAGGCTAGTCAATTTTCGCAAAGTGCAGCAGCTCATTGCCGAAAGCGAAGGCTCTCGGTGCTTGGAGCTTGGGTTCTTTGATCACTTTTCACCTTGGTGTGGGAGATAGTCAACATTTGATGCAACTGATTGGATGGGCTGAATTTTGAGGGGAAAATTCGGAGGGCAGAGAGAAGTTTCAAATTTGGCCAGTCACCTATTACAGATGTGGAGGACATTTTTCGGCTGCCTTGGGATGGGAAGGAAGTTGGTAGAATTTGTTTACATTTTTTTGAAGGAGAGAGCAGGAGAGAGAGTTGCCGAAATTGGACTTGGACCCAAACCCGAAAGAAAAACTTTCCCGCCGGAAGGTAATCAGTTTTGTTTTATTTTTTTCAAGGAATGCGAAATTCCGGAGATGAGCATTTGAATCGATTTAAGGACAAAGATAAACAATCGTTTATTGGAAGAAGGAAGTACAGTGTGTCGTTCACCTTTTCGAGGAAATTGTAGAAAAATTGGGAAGAATGTTTTGGAACATAAGTTTTAATTGAATAATTAGTTTAATTTTTATGATATCTTCGTGATCGTTAAGTGCGAGGCCCTTATAGTACTAACGAGTATATGAAGAATCGACGAAGTTGTGGACTTTTACAACGAAAATAGAATTTTCAACAACAGTTCTGTTAGAAAAGGCATGAGCGAAGGATTGTCGATGTTTGTCGTCTGCTCAAGTCTACACATTACTCCATTAAAAGATGGCTAAGCGAATCAGAGTCTCAAGATATACGAATCGTTACTGATGTCGATTAACCATGTCATAAACTTAGTTGTGGTGAAGAGTGTAACCCTTCGGAATACGATATCTTCTGCACAAATTATGATTATATTCTTTGGAATATCCGACCAACGGACATAGCTCTGATATCAAGGGCTATATGGTCATTCTTCTAAGGGGATTCTTGAGGAATTTTAAAGTCTCTTAAGGTTACCCATTAATTCTGCTTAGAATACCTTGGAGACCGAAATCCTTCAAACACTTGCGAGCACTCGCGTTGAGGAGAAGATGAAAAGTTACTGCCCAGGGATGGGTAGGCAATGACGTGGCGACTCCGGCCAGCTCACCTTCGCCGCTGAGATTGCATTTTTGAAGCGATTTTTAGTATTTTTTGTTTATTTCGTTTCGCTCGTTCTCGCCCCTAACTTGAACGTGTATTCTTTAGCTTGTTTGTTACTTTCATATTTTCACCTGCACCAGGGAAAAGTTGTTTATTCCTCCCGCACGCGACCATGCAAAAGGCTAGTCAATTTTCGCAAAGTGCAGCAGCTCATTGCCGAAAGCGAAGGCTCTCGGTGCTTGGAGCTTGGGTTCTTTGATCACTTTTCACCTTGGTGTGGGAGATAGTCAACATTTGATGCAACTGATTGGATGGGCTGAATTTTGAGGGGAAAATTCGGAGGGCAGAGAGAAGTTTCAAATTTGGCCAGTCACCTATTACAGATGTGGAGGACATTTTTCGGCTGCCTTGGGATGGGAAGGAAGTTGGTAGAATTTGTTTACATTTTTTTGAAGGAGAGAGCAGGAGAGAGAGTTGCCGAAATTGGACTTGGACCCAAACCCGAAAGAAAAACTTTCCCGCCGGAAGGTAATCAGTTTTGTTTTATTTTTTTCAAGGAATGCGAAATTCCGGAGATGAGCATTTGAATCGATTTAAGGACAAAGATAAACAATCGTTTATTGGAAGAAGGAAGTACAGTGTGTCGTTCACCTTTTCGAGGAAATTGTAGAAAAATTGGGAAGAATGTTTGGCAACATAAGTTCTATTGAATAATTAGTTTAATTTTTATGATATCTTTGTGATCGTTAAGTGCGAGGCCCCAGCGATAATACTAGCGAGTGTATGAAGAATCGACGAAGTTGTGAACTTTTACAACAAAAATAGAATCTTTAACAAGAGTTCTGTCAGAAAAGGCATGGACGAAGGATTGTCGATGTTTGTCCTCTGCTCAAGTCTACACATTACTCCAATAAAAGATGGGTTATTTGGTAGAGCAGTAATGGCTAAGCGAATCAGAGTCTCAAGATATATGTTACTGATCGAAACGTTACTGATGTCGATTAACCATGTCATAAACTTAGTTGTGTTGAATAAAGTAACCTTTTGGAATATGACATCTTCTGCTCAAATTGTGATTATATTCTTTGGAATATCCGACCAACGGAAATAGCTCTGATATCAAGGGCCATATGGTCATTCTACTAAGGCGATTCTTGAGGAATTTTAAAGTCTATTAAAATTACCCATTAATTCTGCTTAGAATACCTTGGAGACCGAAATCCTTCAAACACTTTATTTTCATAGAGTTCTTGCAACATGGAGTTCTTACCAACTACAACCTCCTCGAGCCATTCGTCAAATATTCTCAGTTTACCAACGAGGATATAACATTAGAAATAAATTGTATAGACGATTGCTATTGGCTGTGACTACTTGGTAAGAGTTGTCGGGCGTCGTAGCTTCACGATCACTGTTGGTCACAGAAGCGCTGATGAGACTGTCTTTCGCGATAGTACGCTTTTTCACGGATATTATAGCCACCACTATGGTTATTCCGGCAAACATCTTTTGACGTGAATACGTCGCTGGGGCAGGTGGGTAAGTATCACTCTGATGATGTCCGCTACAGCGCACCAGAAGTTTCGACTAGAGCATATCAAGGTAATGATGTTCTCCACAGTAACCTCATCTCCAACCTGAGTCTCGCAGCGTTGAAGCGAGGACTCTCGAACATCCACGTTCTCAGATGTCCTTCTGAGCTCCAGACATTCCGGACCATGTGGCCTTTGAAAAAGTCTAGTTCTGATATCAACTGCGTAGTGCAGAACTCGCCACGGAATATTCTTAGGAGTTGACAAAGTTATTAATCCGATTTTGGTGTGTGTTTTAGAATATAATTCATCGACGGTAATTATAACCAAAGGTCAATATCCTTTCTATTCTCTACTTTATGAAACATTAGCTCAATTTAATGGATAAAACAAGACAATAAGAGAAGAGTCTGAACACAGCTTTCTTTTAAACACAGGTAATTGCTATTACCGATTCAGTTTTGCAAGACGTAGGTTACAGAAATTCCCATAATGCGTTCCATTTTGTATCCAACATCCTTTCTATCCATCTCCATTCTATTTTTGGTACTCCGGAACTCTGGAAAAACTGGCATCAAAGCTATAAAAACTATGTGAAAGCCGCCTTCACAAAACTCTAACCGTGTTTTTCCTCTGTCCAACCAACTCACAAGTTCGCTCTAGTAGTCCTTTTATGTTCGGGGTCCTCATTTTCGAATCTAATTCGAATGACCAATTTGATTCCGGTCAATTTTCCTTTGCTTCTAGCCACCGATGGTCACCGACGGTTGATCTTTGGTGGCTGTTTTTTTTCTCTTCAGCCTTTGGCGCTTTGCTAGACCATTTTCCAAATTTTCCATTCAATTTCTCGAACCATTAGAGTGTGTTCGGGGCAGGCAGGAAGCATTACCAGCCCTGATTGTGGTCATGTAGAACGTTTGGTCGATTGGCTGCCCATCGGTAAAGACATTTCGGTGGGCGCATCGTGCCGTTGTTTTTCTTTACCTAGTGAAGGCTTTGGTGGGGAAGGCGAAAAGGGTCCTTCCGGAGTTAAAAGGTTGATAAATTTGTACGAAAGCGAAAAAAGAAACCCGAATTTCCGAAAGGGTAAACAGGGTTGCGAACTGAAATTGTAAAAAGGGCCATGAAAATTGAAAAGAAATTGCATTAATGTGCTGTCATGCTTTTTTAGTTTCGAGCCTATAGTAGATTGCAAGTTGTGCATGTTGTTGATGGTTAGAGGAACGTCGTTAGTTTCAAAAAATCGTGTTTGATGCTTAGTTTTCTTCCCCAAACGGTATTGAAATTGGGCGTTTTATTTGATTCCTGTTTTTTAGAATTAGAATTCCACGTCAACAACCGATATCGTTTGTTCTATTATTGATCTCCTACGATTGACAAGCTTTCCAAAAGCTAATATTGATTAATTATGAACTTTTAAAACATTTTCCGATGCCAATCAACTCCCAATAAAATGCTGTTTAATCTCAACTTCATTTTTTCCACATTTACATCCCAAAAAATGGACTAAATTTTGGGGGGCAGCTGTCATCTACTGCGCAACATTTGCCCATAAGCACATCAATCAAATTAAATGGACCGACGCGTGGAGGCCGACGTTGCAAACATATGGTTAAAAAAAATAAATATATTTTCCCTCCCCAGTAATAAATGTCAGTCGTGTAGATTTTTGCATAACAATTGTGCATTTTTGTGCCATTTGAAATGTGTGGCAAAAGCGCCCCGAAAAGGGGATGAGTAATGTTAAATCATTCGTAACGAAACAAGAGCGACAAATTAAAATAGAAATGCAATAAAACGAACAAAAACTGATGCTTTAACGTGCCCTGTTTTTTTGCAGCACAATACACTAACAAGCAGGAAAGGATAATTTGTGCAAATTCGGTTTTGAAAAGAAATTGTAAAATAAAACCAAAACCTGTCACCTATGTCATACCGAAAACCCCGAAAGGAAAACTGTCAAACACATATCGTGTGGCGTCCAGGATAACGTTGTACAGCGTTTAAAGGGAATGCTGTGAACTGTACGGTGTATGCCTAACACGGTAGGTACGAAAGGGAGACCAAAGCGTACTACACATAACGCGTTAAAAACCGTTTTGCCAGCACCGAAACAATTCGCACCCTGCGCACTGCGATAAATCAATCATTTCAATTGAGAGTGTTGGGACATTTTTCCAGTCGGCGGAATCAGATGGTGCGCGGGTTGGTTGGGTCACAAGAGGACGCAATTCAACCCTTTTGGCTTGTGACAATTCGACTAATTTACCCTACAGGCATAAAACGGGCAAGGAAACGGGGCTTCGGTGCGTGGTTAGGGAAAAGCGTTTTTGTTTTTCGCTCTCTCCATCACCTTTAGCTTGCATTCAAAAAAAAAGTTTACGAATGCAGAAAGGATGCGTTTTTTCATAAAATGGATGTATCATTTATCATGTTAAATCGATCTTGAAGTGCACCGTGCAGCGAATACTTTTTCCGGTATAAAAATATTTAGGAATTAAGCTTTCTTTACTTACCATAAAATTTTTAAAATAATTTTTCATTTTGTTTAAGCAAAATTTATTCTAAAATAAAGAACATTCTAGATTCAAATTAATTACAAATTTCCTTCTTCTTCAAAGGCTCCAAATTGAGCCTCCTCCCAGCATTGATTTCAATACTCTTCTGCACGATTTCCATTTTTCCACCAACGATAAGCGCATCCGTACGCGATGATGATCCTATGCAAACTTTAGCGTTTTTTTTGTGTGCGTGTGAGTGTGTGTGTGTGTGTGTGCGTTGTTGTTAGCTCCAACGCTTCACGCTGGAATTCAACAAAAAACGCAACCGAGCCCCATGCTTCCCATTCTTGTGCTCCCGTTGCATACATGCAGGCGCCAACGGGCATGCGTTTCATGATCTGCGAAAATTAATTATATGGTTCAGTGGGTTAATTTGATTTTAAATTTCTTTTCTGTATGATTTGATAAAAGGGGGAGTGGTAGAGCGGGAGGAAAACAGAGGAAACGGGGTTTTCACCCGGGAAGGATGTGTTTTGTTTGTTTCGTTTCTGTTGCAGCTAGAATTAATCGTGGAGAAGCAAACGTTTGTCCACTCGGAAGGGATCCGTTTTCAGTCGAATATTGTGCCCTTGTCGCCTATTTAGCATTTGCAGAAAAAAGTTTCCAAAAAAGGAGACAATTTTTCACAAAAACTTCAAATAAAACGCACCGAAAGACAAAACTTCTACTTGCCACCGTGCTGTGAGCAGTAAAGGCGGCCGAGAAAACGATAGAACGCCGGACCTAATTGAACTGTCAAAATTAGTAATCACAAAAACCATCTCCGGGCACACTTTCGAATATGCAAGCGTGTGAAAAATCGATCAAGTACAGCCCAAAAACTATCTTACCCTTTTTCGTAGTGGATACTGCGCGTGAAATACGCTAAAGGAGAAGTCAACTTTAAAGCGAGCCAAAACTCCAAACGCAAAAGCGAAAGGAATGGTAATGTTGGCATCGTATCTACGCTCCAAGAGTAGCGGCAGAGGCCAGACGTCTCAGGACAAATGGGTTTGGGGACTGGCTGTGGAAGGCTGGCTTTCGCTATGCATAAGTTTATCAATGACAGCATAATACATAATGCCATATTGGACATGTCAGGTGTGATTATGTGATTATTATTTTCCAAATCGGATTTAGGAAGCTCGCTGGTCTCTCTCTGTCTCTCGCACCAGACCAACTGGTGTGACTCCCAGGGCGAAAGGATTGCACAGTGACAGCGAACGGCACTCCGAACACTCCGGGCAATCTCCGTGTGGAGCAGAAGAGAAAGTGAAAATAGAGCTACTTCTGGACGGGTCGGGAAATGTCTGTACGGTGCAGTCTGCTGGCGTATGCAGGTAACGGGATGATGGGTTTTCCATAAATATGCAACACATAAATAACACATAAATATCGCTCTCGGTGCATTCCGTTCGGTCAGGTTCGACCTGCTTTTTGGCCTGTGGCGACATCCGACATTGCCGGCGGGAATGTACGGTCCTCGCCATCCGAAAGCAACTGGCACTACATCATGGCGCTGGTGCTATATTCGATTCAGGATGTTTACCTTTCGGTAAACGGAGGCGAATCAATACGCTACCGGAGGAAGGAGGGACGAGAAGGTTGTGTGGAGATTGGAAGCATAGTTGAGCCTCACTATAAATTTGCTGTAAATTTGTCCTGCTTCAACTTCAGGATTCCGGGTTGGAGGTCGGTTTTGCGCTGGTCGATTCAACCGATCGAAACCGTTTCCGGTTGTGTACAGGTAGGTAGGCTCGGGTCATACACGGTCCAAGTGTGTGTGTTTGTGCGGAGGCTAAAATATGGTCGAACATAACGCGACACAACAACAAACCCTAAACCAAGAACCGAAACTGGACGGGTTGGGCAAGATTTTCCAACGGGTGACTATTGACCTGACCTCGAGACCCGTGCTCAGTATGCCCGTCCGAATCTGCGTCGACCGAAAACCCAACATACCTGTGCTTTATGCTTTACGCTTGACGTTCGCAACCGGAAGTCATTCTTCACTCGCTGTGTGCTGGAACCGAGATGCTTAAAAGCAACGCTGGGGAATACGGCTTCAAAATCAAGCTGCCAGGAGAGAAATTAACCAGGACCCGCAGGCGTTTGACTTCCCAACGCCAACCCGTGTCTCACGGGATCTCGAGCGTGTGACCTACCCGCACACCAGTGCTCGTGACATTGTGTCCGAATCGGGTTGAGAGCCTGTCCGATTGTGAAGGAAATTGGCATTTGCATACTAATCATCAATATACAAATTTAATTATCAACTCCCGAAGCACTCCCCGGGACGGGAGCGTTACAAAATCGGACCTTACCGAGGCCTGCACCGATTGACACGGTGCCAGTCCAGTACGGCCCCGGGGATGAAGCAAGCCTACTGGGGCCTGCCGATAGCCCGGAGGCATATTAATTTGTCCCTGGCATTGTCGACACCGAGCAGCGTGGAGCCTGTCAGCAGGTGCAGGACGCCTTTGGTGGATGACTGCAATGTGCATAAAATTAAGCACACACTTGTCGTTTTACCGGCGGCCGGCACGCCATCCAAAACCAGGTTGCAGGTGGATTGTGCTAGGAGTTTATGATACGGGGCAATTAGAGTGTGTGTGTGTGCGTGTGGATCGATGCGGGTGTTTCTGTGACCAGGAACAGCGGCACATTGAATTGTGTGTTGTGGTTGAAGCTTTATTGATGTTTGAATGAAGCAAAAGAAGATTAATTTCCTAGAATAAGTTGATACAAAAATTCTAGTGCTTTCCGATGAGAAAAGACAAGTGGAAGATAATGAAACTTCATGTTTTTATCGTTTATTTATAGAGGCTTTGGGTCTTAGAGAACTCATTCGCCTGTTTTCTGTCTGTTGTTAAACTTCATTTTTATTTCATGATACTGTCATCAGCAACAAGCGTACAAAACTAAATATAATTCTTGTTTAGGAAAAGGCGAATAGGACACAAATGCCCGAAAGTATGCAATTATTATTCATTGTTTGGTTTTTGATGATCTTATGAGAATTAAGTGATTAATATAATTATTGTTTCCAACGAAACTTGGCTGATCTTTCACAAAACTCATCAGGAGTAGCCAGGACTCAATCTTTTAATTCCTCATACCTCATTATAACGAAAGCTAGAATTACTAAGAACTGGTGATCGTTGAAGCTGCTGAAGGCAATTAACTAACTAAATTGCATACTTTTGGGGGCGTACTTCAAAATGTTAGTTAGCCTTGAATTGAATAATGGTGGCATAAAATAAATTTGTGTATAGAAAATCTTATGTTTTATTGAATAATAATAATAAATAACAAATTCGATAAACGAAACATATAAATAGACTACACCAGAAAGTATGCAATTATAGTTTCATGAGCCATTTTCAATGTCTAGGAGAGCATTTTGTCATCTACAAAAAATATAGCAAAAATGATACTCCAACATTAAAAGAATAACTGCTATCTTGAAACAGCATTGCATACTTT
Source organism: Anopheles maculatus (assembly GCA_002091835.1). NCBI lineage: Eukaryota > Metazoa > Arthropoda > Insecta > Diptera > Culicidae > Anopheles > Anopheles maculatus. The sequence goes on along the minus strand of KZ061582.1, from coordinate 428,711 downwards.
TAGGCGCAAATCGTATCGCTGTAATCATGGGTATCAATTCTTTATTTTGTTCCCCTTGAAAAAAGATTGACTTAATCAAACACAGCTAAAAAAACTGTGAAAATGGTATGCTAAAAGAGTTTGTCGCTCGAAATGGCATCTTCATGATATGCAAATTCTGCCATGATTGCGAACCGATCCATCACCTGTGTGACAGCTTGAAATGCGGCACCATGTCTCCGTTAAACGATCATGATAGGTGAATGACAAAGCAAAAAGAGAGAGAGAGAACGAAAAAAACGCATCTAAGCTCGCTTTAGATTATGCACAGAAAATCAACCTTCTGGAAGAAAAAGATTGCAACTCCTCGTTGGTCCTCGTTGACATTCCCCATCGCTTTTCGACCAACACTTAGACGAACGGTGTGCTACTGGCTGCGAACGCTGTCCAATTCCATGCTCATCACCGATGCCATTCAACCGGTGGTGATGTTGTTCCTGCTGATGCCCGTGCTGCTGCTGCTGCTGCTGCGAAAAAAAACCCTATCGCTCCATTCTCATAAACACGTGCCCATAAATCGTGTACCCATTTTACAGTTTGGCAGCTTTGGAGTGCGATCCGAAATCGGATCAATCACGCCACGGTTCTTGGTCCGAACGGGTCTAGCCGCTGCCGATGTTCGACGTGCCGAGATTCTTCCTGCTGCTGCTGCTGCTGAGGTTTTGCTGTGGAACGATGTAGCAGCTTACTGGGGAGGCCCATTGGATCGTTCATCATCATCAGCGGCCGTTCGTTCGTGGTGGAAAAGGCGCGAAAGAGGAATGAGTTTGGCGCGTGAAAAACCTCAATGAAAACATCGGCGCAGTAAGCCGTGAAACGAGCAAGGTCTGGAACGGTTGACGGCTCACTACCGTTCGCCAAAACCCCCATTTCCTTGGAAGCGGACGGACACAACATCTTGTCCGTTTCCAGTCCCACCAAAAAGGACACCAGTAAGACCCGGCCAGGGAAAATAGCAGACAGGGGAAAAGCGGCTTTTCCCATGCGGCCAGTGTTTGTCGAAGCTGGTCGACCATGAAAAACGAAATCCGAAAGGAATTGCTCGCCCTCGTGCACCGTGCTAGTCGAACGTTCAAGTTCAAGGGACGATACTAAACGTTTGCCCGTTGCGCAAACGGTGAGCCTTGCACGGGACCGATAAAATGTTACAGCGATCCGGGCGTCCAGCAAAACCGACGACCGGGCACACCGGGTTCCGCACCGTGTCCAGGGAATCCATAATTAATAGTGCATGTTTCCGAACTCATTCTGTCACGTCTGATCTGATTGAAAATAAATGCCCATCGATGCCCAGTGTGTGTATGTGTGTGCATGGGATTGCAGCCGTGTTCAGTGGTCGTGTCGGTTGGTCCACAATGCTTTCGGACCTACCTCATTCTCCCGGGAGTTGTTTCTGGTTTGGTTCGACAGTGATAAAAACGTTTCGCAGCATGCCGGGTTTTTGGAGGATATTCAAATCGTCAGAGTTGTGGGAGACATTGCGTGGAATGGCATTGGAATCGGCTGTCGTATTTGTCGGAATGCAGGGTTGCAAGCCGTTTGCAATGTGATACCGGCTCGAAAATAGGATTGAGGCTCAGCAACAGAGTGATCTAGTAGCGGATTAAAAGGTCTATCCGGTACGTTGTAGTTTTTGTCTTGCGATCTTAGGTAGGTGCCTACTGCCTAACGCATCTTGGAGGAGGACTGGAGAGACTTTCGTCTTTATAGTAGAAGCTTAGATTAGGATTTTTCCTTATTTATTTTCCTTTTTTCTTTAAGATTTGCATCACGTAAGCTGTTAAGAAGTGGTGTAAAAAACAGATATTGCATACATTTAGGCGCTGATAAAAATAAATGTTTGAAATGAAGTTTAAAATAAAAATGCACAAATTTCTGGAATTACTTGTTAGAGTACAATTCGATATATATGATAGATATTTATTTATTTATGTTTTAATTACTACGGATTTTTGCCTTTTCCCGGGCATGCTCGGTTGAGTATGTTGGAATGGTGCGGTAGGTAGTGTTTACTGTGATGGTACGGGCTATTGCAGTGTATTTCGGTGTGACGTCCGGGGCTATTGCAGTGTATGTTGTAGTGGTTGTTGTTGTTGTAGCTATTGTATTCGTGTATTATGTAGCGCTTGGTTGACAAAAACAGTACGATCAACGAAGACTGAAACAAAACAAACAAAACATTTTTTTAATATAATCTGCGAACAGAACTTATCGAACGAACAGAACACTTAACAGAACGTGTACGATGGAATTGCCTCTGAAGGTGACTGTTTCATCTCTTACACCTGTGGCATTACAAAAACACTTAAGACAAGGACAACACAACAGGGGAAAGGGAATATGGTTTGGGAGGATAATGAGGAATTATAGGATAAGACCGTTGTCTCTGCCGAATCGGAAGATTAGCCCCATGAAACTGAGGTCCCACGCAGCCAACACTTCTCTTATTTCAGTACCCGGTGGTCTACCGATGTTCTCGACTGCGCTCATCAAGGAGGGTCTTGCGGTTTTGAACTCCACGCAGGACACGCAGCCACACAATGTCTGAGCCAGAGTTATACGCTGTAGATAAGCATTCAACGCAAAATGATACGACATCAGTCGAGACATCATTCGTATGAATGTCCGGTCCACAGAGAGCCCATCGAACCAAGAGATATGATAGATAGTTTAAATTTTTATCGATAGAATCTAAAACAATTCAATTGAACAGTTTAATATTTAAAATACAATAATATTCAATGCAGACTGCTCTACATGCGCGAGGCTGTTTACCTGAGACTGCATAAATTTAGTCAATGGCTCTCGGGGTCGAAGTTAAAGAATTTAAATCGTTATTTTATAAAAGAATGACGTATAAAAATCCTAAATCGATACAAGTATTGAATAAGAATAGACGAGTTTAACTATTTTTTTTATAAAACGAAACAAGAATGTACAATAAAACGTAGTAAAAGAGTCATAATCTATTCGATTAACAAGATATGTGTAATATAAATGATCAAATTAGAGTTCCTCCTCTAAACACGCTCCTTAAAAATTGAGAAAACGTTACAGGCTTTGGGAACCAAGCATATTTAAATGCAATTCAAATAAAAGTTTCATATAAAGAAAATGATACTAATTTTTATTTCTAAAAATGGTTTAATATGTTTGATAACATTCAAAGAAACTCCCATTTTTAGTTAGGCATTTTGAAAAATGTATCCCCACATCCACAAAAAATCTCTCACACTAATGCCTCAAACAACTGGCGATATTTTGTTGCAATATTATCCGATTCGCCATCCGGAAAAGCACCGATCGAATCGCCGGCAACAATACACACGCCGCTGCCACCAATTTGATTGGTCTGCAGTTGGGTATGAAATCGAATTAAAACATGCATTCATAATTAATTAATGTTAATCAGCACGAAATGTGTCCCGAATGCCGGGGTAAAAACCCGCAGGCATCCCAGTCAATGGTGGCACTGCCGATTAGTTGCTGCAAACCACCAACGCCGGTACAGTAGCGCGCCGAGGATGAAGCGGAAGGCTAGAGGTCATCGAGATAGAGCAGTAAGTGTGGGATCGATATTCAACCCCCTAGCTGCAGCACGTTCGATAAACGGTGGCGGTAAACGATCGAATGGCTAATCCCCGAACAGCAGGAGGCCAGCAATGATTTGAAGTTAGTGCACACCGTGCTCGTGCAAGGCTCTCGCAGCACCAACTTCGCAGCAACTGAGACCGTGCCTTAAAATGCACTGTAATGAGTCGGCTGTGAGGTGCGTTTTTGTGTTGCGCTGCTTGCATATCTAATTAAACGCCTCTGCTCCGACGAATAATGGTCTTTTTTTGTGTGTGTAGGGGCAATTAATTTCAACCCAGGCTCACCAAGAACGAGTGTTTGAGACAAATTGCACGAGACGGTACATGATTTGTGGGTAGACAATTATTGCTGTTTCGTTGATGTATGAATTGTCAATTAAGGTAATTTGATTAAGGTTTTTTTTTTACGATAATGTCACCCGAATGAAGGTTGTTTGCAGCGACTACAATGTACTTAACTGGGTGTTAAAATAGATAGCACTAAATGGGCGCGCTTGACACCCAGCGCAAAGAGTCACATACAAATTGGATAATTATTAGAATGAAAGGTCATTTTTCATCGTCTAGACATGAAGTTCGTTGCAGAAAGCGAAGCACGTTTTGCATCATAATAAACGAAAGTAAGCGTGTGTTCCTGCAACAAGATGTTCACTCCACTGTATTGTCCCGGAAAAGCACTCCATCGTTCTAATCTCTCGTGATACATGTGGTCAGCGGGATCTGCACCACACTCACAGCACAGTAGCGAGACGATTGCTGTGGCTACGGCGAACCTTGCCCAGTTTGATTGTGGCGGTTTTCCAGCTGGATAAATAGTGTTTTCGCGTTTACCCTACCAGGGCACAAATTATGAGCTGTGTGGGAAAATAATTTCGCCGATTAGCCGTTGCACGCCGGTACACGTGCGGAATTAGTTTATTAGCGAAAGGGACATCCTTTCGTATTTCGCTCCTGGGAAGGGGGGTTTAGCCCGACAGGGGTTGACCACTGATTAGAGCGTTTGGTTTTGTGGGGTTTTCGGTTTTGTTTGCGCAGATAAATGGGCCCGCGGCAAAATGGGTCGTAAACATTCGGGGTTGGGTAGCGTTGGTCGGTTGGTTGGTTGGTTGGTCGGTGCTGTTGTTGGTGGCTTGGGTTGACAGTTTTGTTGTTAGTACAGCACTAACATGAGGTGGTGTTAGTGGATGAGATTGGGATGCTGTTAGCGTTGTGTTTAAATGCTCTTTGTTTGTTTAACAAGTGGTGTTTGTACTGGTAAAAAATTAAGAGAAAATTAAATGGTTCAAGAACGAGTTGGTAGAAATTAAAGACGAAAATCAATAAATTGTGTCTATTATATGGAATAGTGAATTTACGCTTTGTACCTGCAATATTGGTGTTAACTGTTTCAGATGCCAGTAATCTAGTCTAGTCAAGAAAGAAGCAAGAGATACCGTTTTTGTTCTGAACGAGATAATTTTATAGAAAAATTAAGTATTTCCACGAGAGTCCCAAAATGGAAAGACTAGATCTTCTAGAAAAGGAACTACGTCAGCCACCAGGATCATCTCTTCAAAAGATTATCACATGCCAATGTGATTTTTATCAATCCTCATTCAATCTATCCTGCGAGGTACTAAGTGATCAAAATATTGAGGAACTCTCGTATTAATTAGAAGCTTGGAGACAGGTCAAGCAGGTGGCTAAATACCTTGAGTGAGAAATTAGGGTAAAGATATCCAAGAAGAAGTTACGAGATGTTAATCTTCCCACAGGTTATATAAATATACATGTATGTAGGTGATCCAGTCGTCCCTAACAGTGCCTTTCTTGAGAATAACCAGATCTATGTTGATATAAGTACTAGAATTCTAATAGCTATCAGGATACACTAAGATACTCCAGCCTAAACATTTGAAGAACTCAAATATGATTATAGTTTCGCTTTTCGGATACTCCTTTGAAATATGGACTCAATTTGGACTATCGGTAGTTCCAAAAGGATATGGAGCAAGAAGTTGAGCATCGAAAGATCGTGGAAGAGTATCCTAATACTGAACATCAAACAAGACTCACCTGGCTCTGGTAAAGTGGCTACGTTAATAGAATTGTTCCAGATGACTCTATCCGTCACAGTTTCTTTAAGCCGTTTAGGAAGTAGCCATGACGTATCGTAAAAACCCGGGGCTGACAAAGGCGGTCGACATAGAGCTCAAGAAAGACTTTTGATCGTGTTGCCCACTCCTTGATAAATTGTCGCAACTTGGAGTCACTAATCACATTGTTTCGATGCATTGCGTTCCTTTTTATCTGGACGCTCCTACTCCGTCAAAGTGAAATCTATCCTCTCTACTCCTTTTTCGTCCTGGTCTGGTGTACCGCAAGGTAGTATCCTCAGTCCTCTGCTGTTTGTCTTGTTTATTAATGACGTCTGTTCAGTGTTACCTCGTAATTGCTTCCTTTGTTACGCCGATGATCTAACAATTTTCTATCCCATCTCCTCTTTAGCCGATTGCTCTATTCTTCAGGATATTCTTGATCGGTTTTCATCATGGTGTAACGGCAACTCCCTTACCCTCTGTCCTGATAAATGGAATTCCATTTCGTTTAGTCGTGCCTGCTCCCCTGTTATGTACTCTTATGTTCTCGATGGCGTCCATGTTAATCGTGTTTCCGTCATCAAGGATATAGGTGTTTAGTTAGACTCGGGCCTTACGTTTGTGTACCATATCGATGCTGTAGTAGGAAGTTCTTGGAGAACACTTGGACTTTTAAAGCGTGTAGCTCATGATTTCACGGACCCTCTATGTCTGAAGGCCCTGTTTTGCTCGTTGGTCAGGTCATTGCTGGAGTATTGCTCAGTGGTCTGGACCCCTTCTGCTACATTGATCGAATCGAGCGAGTGCAGAGGTCTTTCACCAGGTTTGCCACCCACAAACTGTTGGGTGATTCGGCCTCTGTTCTCCCCTCTTACGAGTCCAGATGTCGAATGTCGGTCTGCGTACATTGCAAGACCGTCGTTTCCTTGCACAATCCTCGTTCATCCCTTCCCTTCTTCTAGACCTCCTCCATCCTCCATCCATTTTTATGATCCCTCTCGATCCTTGCACCCTCGCCCACCTTTGATTGTCCCTCTAAGGCGCTCGGCAGTTGGTCGCAAAGATCCATTGATTCGTGCTATGGGCAGCTTCAACCGCTTGGCTCAAGATTTTGATTTTAACTCATCCTTAACTTCCTTCCGTGATCGTTTTTCTATCTAGTTAGGTTTAGTTGTTAGGTTTGGTTAGGGTAATATTTACGATAAGTTAAGTAGTCTTTAAGCAATATTTGTGGAGCCACGAGGCAGACAAATTCTTAATAAATAATAATAATAATAAGACCAAAAAGCTTGCTTCTTGGCTTTTTGTGTCATATAGCATATGTCCGCATGCTTATGGATCAACATGTAAATAGCTGATCTATATTATGTTTCTTAGTTTTTACAAATAATTCGCATCGTAACGTCATTAGAATTCAGAATAGTTACTCAACGCGAAAGGTATTTTAGACACCAAAATAAACGCAACCTTTCAACAGGAAAGACAAAACGAAATGCGAGAAAAAATGTTGCTCAAAATATTAAGTCATCAGGTTGGCTTCATTATCTTCGCATAATAATGCGACAAAATTTAATTCATTTTTCACTTACCCCAAAAGATTGTATGTTAAAATTTTTGGACGAGAAAAAAAAAAACCCCCCCAAGACAACACTTGCAGCCAAAAGTTGATGAATGAAGACATTTCGGTTTTCCAACGCCAACCAGGGTGCAGTAATCGTACAGCTTTTCCTCCGCCTCCGAAAGGAAATGAGGTAATGAGCAAACACACATTTTATTCCATTACATTCTTTCCAAATGACTGCAGGGCGCATAATTCGCATCGTAACGTCATTAGAATTCAGAATAGTTACTCAACGCGAAAGGTATTTTAGACACCAAAATAAACGCAACCTTTCAACAGGAAAGACAAAACGAAATGCGAGAAAAAATGTTGCTCAAAATATTAAGTCATCAGGTTGGCTTCATTATCTTCGCATAATAATGCGACAAAATTTAATTCATTTTTCACTTACCCCAAAAGATTGTATGTTAAAATTTTTGGACGAGAAAAAAAAAAACCCCCCCAAGACAACACTTGCAGCCAAAAGTTGATGAATGAAGACATTTCGGTTTTCCAACGCCAACCAGGGTGCAGTAATCGTACAGCTTTTCCTCCGCCTCCGAAAGGAAATGAGGTAATGAGCAAACACACATTTTATTCCATTACATTCTTTCCAAATGACTGCAGGGCGCTCAGTGGGTGCGGTACTGGGCATTGTTTTTTGCTCCGCTTATCCACCGCAGTTACAGCACTGATTGCGTTTACTGACGGGCTGTGGCTGTGTTTTTGTGTACCATCGGCCTCCTTGAGAGTCTTAATCGACACCTTGTCACGTAACAAACGGACCCAACCGTGTTGGGTGGAAATAAAGTCATAAAATTCATCACCTTGGTTGCTTTTACGTGTCGTTTTTTTTTGCTCTACTCTCCCGCATTGGTCACATCAAATCGACCGTGGCACACCACAATGGGTGGTCGAAGACCCGTCGCCTTTCTTCCCGGAATGCCAACGCTAGCGGTGAAGAGCGCTGCGTCACACTTCACGTGACGTGAGTGTCCGAACGTCCGAATAAAACCCCCAAGCGTCGAAAGGGAATTATTTTTGACACTCGAGGAAACAATTAAAACGACGTAATTGGTTCGGCAGATCATCGAAGAATGTCGAAGACTTCTCAGTCGAACGCATTCGGCTGCTGCTACTACTGCTGGAGGTTTTGGATCGAATCTGAACCGATGTCGGACAGGCGGGTTTGGATTTTTCGTTCTTTGGGAGACCACTCCGATAAGGTTTGCCAATAATTGGGAAATAAAATTTAATTATCACTTTTCGACCATGTCTCGTTTTTCACAGCATTGTGTTTTTCTCCATATTTTTCCTCGAACCAGGGGTGCCTTGGTGGTGAAATGGGGTTATTGTGGTTGTGGCCGGAACCCGGACGGACGTTCGTTCTTTTATAATTCTTGTCTACGAAGACTTCAGCACCGTGTTGAGCACGAGATCCCTTTTGTCATAAGATTTTGCTTTGAGATATTTGCTTTTCTTAACGGGAAAAATGAATGAAATCCTTGGAAGAAAAGATTTCCTCACCGAAAAGGGAGATCCGCAAGAAATATCATTCATTTTTGTCGGCAGTTCTTGCGAGTTCTGGTGGAGCTCCTTGCTTGAGAAGACTGTGTTGAGCAAAGTAGAAGGGGAAGAAATGTTCACACACAAAAAAACCGACACTAGGAAACGAGATGAAAAATGTACGATCTTGTTTATTAAAACAAAATGTCAGGCACAAGCTTTGTTCTTGGATGACAACACCATTCACTGCCAAGAACGGGAGTACGAAAGGTGCGAAATGTTGCGCCTCGGATGTCAAGATTGAATAAAATGTCTGGCACACATACTTTAGCTGTTCTTGTTTGATGTTTAATTGGTGTTGTAGATATTTCTAACGTTTCCATTTATGTGTTTTTATTATCTTGATTGTTAAACTTGTGATTTTGAGATGTGTTTTTGTTATTTTGGTAAATTTGATTGCTTTTTAAAGATATTTATTATTCGATTCAATGTTGTTATCTTATCTATTTCCTTCTTTCGTCCCTACTGGTTGCAAATTTTCAATTACAATTTTCTATCATTACTTCCTAATCTTTGCAATTTCCTTGCGGAGTAATCACGTGAGAAATCACCAACCAAAAGTGAGGCAACACATGTCCCACATATCATCTTCTTACTGTCCCCGGTTCAACACACGTACGGCTTATCACTTGATTAAACGTGCGTTGAAGTGAAATCCATATCCTACCCACCCGTAGGTGTGACTTTCCTGTCCGATACGCACTGATTGAAACATACCCGGAGATAACGAGACGGAAAAACATCTAATGCAATTTTGATATCGATTCTATCCTCCGGGTGTGGCATGCTGTGTTGGAGTTTGAGAAGGAAGAGCACACACCGAATGGGATCCAGGATCCGGGCAGAAAGGTGATAATTGATGTTTACGCTTTGGGACGGGTAGACGAGATCGGAAGGTATCGGGCGTTGTTTGATGGAAAAATCGAACATCAAACGTAGTGAAGGCGAAATCCAATATCGTACAGCACATTCGAGTATCGGGAACTTCTAAATGGTCCTGCTCTTTATGCAATTCTACCAGCAAACGCTGGGATGAAGCAATATTCGGGACTTCGGGAGGAGGCATCCAATATTTGCCCGTATCCGTTCGCGCCATGCGAAGGAGGCGAATCTGTCTCGAGATTGATGAAAAATCCGAACTCGGGAGAAGATTCGTCCATCGAAAGAACGAAGTCCTCGGTACGGTAGGGACGCCGGAGCGAATTTATATGAAATTTCGCCACTCGCTTAATGATAATCGGAGGTGAAATCAATCTTTGTTTGTGTGTTTGATTCGCAACCCCGTTCCGTTGGGATGAATTGAAAGGAGCTTCTAGCAAGCTTTTATAGCAACTTGGGGGAAAAAAGGATTTTCCCATCTATTTCCATTTCCCATTCGCATTCGGTTACCGGGGTCGTAGAAACCGAAGCTGGTGAAAGATTTGCTTTTGATGAAGATTAGCTCCACTCTTTCGGTGCTGCTGTTTGTCCGGTTGTTGCTGGGTTGGTGTTTCTAATGATCCTTGCCGCGGTGCCGTACAATCACAGAATCCCGAAAAGTCCGTCTGCCTAATGATGTCTGCCTGCCAGACCCGGCAGCACTGATAAAGCGACGTGAAGACTGGGTGAGATACTCATTCTTTTTCATCCCATTGAGATGTGTCAACACTCGTTGACACATGTCCTCTGGCACAACTAATGCATCGGGTGAAGACGTTTGACTATTGCGTCTAGGATGTTGCGAGAGGACCTGGGCGAAACCACACAAGGATGAAGCTCCCAAAAGACGGTATCGCGCGTAGGCAACCGAGGCAAGGTTTGAGTGAGCCGTACGTCAGGAAGAATGCTTAATCCCCTGCAATTGGTTTCGAACGGTGGCGCTGCACTCCGCATGTGGCAAGTTGCATCGTGCTGGGATGAGGTAGGTCTGGGACTTCTTTTTTTCCCACGGGGTACTGCCAATACTTCCGAGTACTTCCGATCGTTTCCTCGTCAATGGTGCGAGGCAAATTTGTGTGCACGCGCGGTTCGAGCCGGGGTTCATCTTTCGTCTCGTTATGCAGGTAATGCGGGATTCGATTGCTGCAGCAGTCATCTTGGAAGTCGAATGGTGCATGATTGCTGTCCCGCATTACCTGCCGGCTTTGTGTACAGGCAGGATACGCCGTATAGTTGCAGGTTGCCACGACGGTGCTATCTAAATCTTCTGCTGCAGACAAATGTGTCTTTCGATTGGAGCATCTTGAGCTACCGACGCCTGGCTACAGGCACCCGATTCTCGTGGGTGTTCTTAGCATGACGTACGAACATGGTTGTGAAGACCGGTAGCAGTCAGAATCAATACGCGTGTGTAGTGGGGGGGAAAAGAATTATAGTTGGGAAAAAGGCTATAGGAAGCATGGAGGTGCATGAAATCAGACATAAGTATAATAATAATACTCTTACGGCCAATAGATTTTGTTCGCGCACGAAGCACGAGGCTCATTGGTGGCAAGTCCTTTGAAATCTCTGTGTGCGTGTTTGCTTTTCTGGTGTCTTGAAGAGGTTTTGTGGTAGAATTAGCACTGATAAAGCGACGTGAAGACTGGGTGAGATACTCATTCTTTTTCATCCCATTGAGATGTGTCAACACTCGTTGACACATGTCCTCTGGCACAACTAATGCATCGGGTGAAGACGTTTGACTATTGCGTCTAGGATGTTGCGAGAGGACCTGGGCGAAACCACACAAGGATGAAGCTCCCAAAAGACGGTATCGCGCGTAGGCAACCGAGGCAAGGTTTGAGTGAGCCGTACGTCAGGAAGAATGCTTAATCCCCTGCAATTGGTTTCGAACGGTGGCGCTGCACTCCGCATGTGGCAAGTTGCATCTTGCTGGGATGAGGTAGGTCTGGGACTTCTTTTTTTCCCACGGGGTACTGCCAATACTTCCGAGTACTTCCGATCGTTTCCTCGTCAATGGTGCGAGGCAAATTTGTGTGCACGCGCGGTTCGAGCCGGGGTTCATCTTTCGTCTCGTTATGCAGGTAATGCGGGATTCGATTGCTGCAGCAGTCATCTTGGAAGTCGAATGGTGCATGATTGCTGTCCCGCATTACCTGCCGGCTTTGTGTACAGGCAGGATACGCCGTATAGTTGCAGGTTGCCACGACGGTGCTATCTAAATCTTCTGCTGCAGACAAATGTGTCTTTCGATTGGAGCATCTTGAGCTACCGACGCCTGGCTACAGGCACCCGATTCTCGTGGGTGTTCTTAGCATGACGTACGAACATGGTTGTGAAGACCGGTAGCAGTCAGAATCAATACGCGTGTGTAGTGGGGGGGAAAAGAATTATAGTTGGGAAAAAGGCTATAGGAAGCATGGAGGTGCATGAAATCAGACATAAGTATAATAATAATACTCTTACGGCCAATAGATTTTGTTCGCGCACGAGGCACGAGGCTCATTGGTGGCAAGTCCTTAGAATTCTTGGTGTACGTGTTTGCTTTTCTGATGTCTTGGAGAGGTTTTGTGGTAGAATTATTAAAGCGGAACTTATAAATAACGTCTGTAAGTCTTTTAGGTACTATTGGCAGAATTTGCTTTTGCATATTGGAATACAATTGGAAGAGAAGAATGAAATTGAACATCAAATCTGACTCTTTTAAAGACATATTATCAACATACAGGAGTTTACAGGCTAATAGGTTGTTGTCAAGGTTTACAGGAACAGTTACGACGTCCTACCAATAGTTTATTAAATCCGATATCGTCTTGATAACAACCTATGACCAGTAAAACCCTGTAAAATTAGTAAATTATAGCTTTTTCGTGATTTTCCAGTATCAGCATAAAAAAATCGGATACTATTTGAAGAATATCTGGATTGCCCATAAACAAAATTGGTCTAAAACTTCTCGACTTCGTGCTAGTACTCAATTTTAGTACTTGTACTTAAAATCGATTAGTAAATTAGATCTTGATTCACTCGTAACCATCTCGCCGAGCGGGTTAGTAAAGGGAACAATTCACAGAAAAATGTGTCCCGTTTGAGATTTTTCCCGCTGAATCGATTCCCACTGCATGTGGACACATTCAAATACGTCCAGGCACAGCAAAGAGCACCGTAAGGCACGTAGGGAAGGAATATTTTAAATTGATAATATTCATCGTTTTGTAATCGTCCTGGTGAGGGAAATCGCTGCCAGAAATCGTCGCACGACTGAATTTGTCATATATTCCAACCGCACCGAGATCGATTCGGCTTCCATTCCACAGGTCCGTGCTCCGTGTGCGTCCCCCGGGGGATGGGGAAGACTCCAAGCAGCTCGGTTGACTCTATCGACAGCCAATTTCGTACAGGGGAAAGCAATATTTTCTTCTACTCCCGAACCTTCATACACTCATCCACGAAAATGGTAACTACTTCCGATTCTGGCACGAGTGCCGTTGACAGGGGACTTTAAACATTTCTCCAACGAGGAAAAAGTCAATTTGGTCTATTTTTCTTCCGGCGTCCTGGTCTGGAAAGGAAGGCAAAAAAGTAGGAAGAAAACCCAAGGCCCACGAGACACGCGAATGACGACATCGATGGCGATTATGACGTCGCTGTGCGGCTTTGGGAATGGGTTCATACGATAGCGAGAGTTTTTCCTTTGGGGTGTGAGCTTCGCTGGAATATATTCATGGCGGCGCAAGATTTTCCCAGGCATCCTTCATGTGAGGTTTTGTGGTACAAAAAAAAACCAAAGCCTTGCACCAAAGTAAGAAAAAGTTTCAATCACAATCAAGCAAACCCCCGGTTTCGCTAAGGAAGTCAGCTTTCGGTGGGCGAGATTTCGATTCGATCGCTTTGTTTGGGTTATCTTTAAGATAGGGAAATCGTTTTCTCGACAGGTTTCTGTGATTGTGCATGTGTGCGAAAAAGGCTTCAGCAAAGTTCGCCAGGCAATAAAGCAGTCAATTTTTGAGAAGGAACCGACGACCCCTTCTGGATTCGTTTGGCGTATGTATGATGGGAGATAAATTGTGGAAATATATTCAACTGATAGGAAAAAGCGGGTGAAGGAGTGTGGGATGAAAAAAGGGAGGCAAGAGGTTAGCAGCAGAAAAGATAAACTGCTATCGATCATTTGCATTTGGCACACACAATCAGTTTGGCAGTTTTTTGGCAGGTAGATTTCGCATGACAACCGTACGAGCCAAATTGAAACGCAAGTCGCTGCCTATTTGGTGAGCAGATAGAATTGGAGTTTAAAGTTGATGAAACGAGTGTATTTTATATCTCAATTTAAAGCGCATTTGAAGGTGATCATTCTTACTGTGACAGTCAATCTGGAAGGACGTGTTTTACTTGTGCTCCTAGTTTGTGATCTGTTGCCGTGTGATTTTCGCCTCCTTACTGCTATATCGCTTCACCGTGTTCGCTGTGCAGTGTGGTGTGCAGTTTGCTACCCGTTGTACCCGTAGTTTTTCCCCGGGGGTTTTTACCGGGGCATATTGTACCCGTTGGTGTGTGCAGTGGTGGGAAAAACCCAAAAATACGTTGTGTTTGGATGTGCGTGTGTGTGTGAGGGTGTGTGCGTGTGTGTGTGTGTGTGTGTGTGTGTGTGGGTGTGGGTGTGTGCATGTGTGTGTCGTATCCTGTGTAGTGCTCTGGTTTTGCGACTGATAGGACAGTTTATTTTTTTTTTCTGGGCCCGGCATTAAAATGTCAGGCCCACCTTCCCTCGAGAGGGATTTTCCCCCTCTCGGTGGAACCTCTCGAAACGAGAGGCCCATCCCTCAGTGGATGGACAAAGACAACAACAACGGCGATATGAAATTCCTAGTCCTGCAAACTTCCGACGGCTCTACCTTACCCAAAAATCTTTTATTTAAAGAGTAATAACATGACATAGGACTGTAAAGATAAAAAAGAGATTCTTACATTATTATTTTTATTTTTATGTTACGAAACTACTATCGTACTATAATATAAAAAACAAAAAAAGAGAAATAGACGACAGAGAAACGTATAAGTATAATAAAAATTAAAAAATCAATAAAATAGAACAAAACAACAGCCACAACTTACAAAAGAAGAACAAATTTAGATGGAAAAATATCAAAATAATGATTGTGTTAGAACAAATCTCATAAGTCAAACGATTCCTCGATATAGAATAAAGAAGCCAAAGGGAAGCAAGAATTCAAAGTTCAAGCTATTTATAGAAATTATTTCACGAACAGTGTATAAGTTTCAATAATCGAATTAAAAAGCTCCAAAAAAGAAACGTAACACTGGAAAATGACAAAACTTTTCCCCTACACAAAACGTAGCACTATTTGCCAAATGAAATCGCATGCCGGTGTGTAATGCAGTTTAATAAATTCTTTCCTTTCCATCAAACCCGCACGCTCCACACACGTGTGGCGCTTTCTTAAAAACCAAAAGAATAACACACACAAAAAAAACTTCATCCGGAAGCATGCTTTTACAAGACAGCCCCACATACGTAACAGACGGTACGACTAGCACAGACTTCTAACGATTCAGCGTCACCATCCCGGAACATGATTCGATGCACTTTTTCTACCACCTTTTTCCGTTCCTTTCCTTTAAAGGCAAGCGAAAGGCGATGGAAATACATCGGGAAAAGTTCGAAGGCAACACCGTTCGTCCGTACAGAAATGAAGAAAAAGTACCATCATCAACCATATGACAGCGAATTAATAAAATTGATTTGGTCAGCAGAGTTTTCGGGCGGCATTCGTTGTTGCAAGAGCGAATGGGTGAGATAAGGTCGTGGTGGGCCGTGTGCCGTGGCAGGATGCGACCATCAGCCGAATTGTCCCCTGTAGGAGCGAGTTAATCGAATACGCTTTTCCCGATGGCCGAATGTCGAAAGATTTTCTCGAAAATCGTTCGAACAACTTGCGTTTCGCTGGTAATGGAACACCCCGCACGGAAGGATTCCTTTTGTGACACTGGCTTCTCGGCAGGAAGCTCTAAACGACCGACGGACGCAAGTGATCGAGTTGGAAAATGGATGTTGAAGCAGTTTTTATCCGGTGTTTCGTTTTACACTTCTTTCCCGTGCGTTTTTGTTGAACTTTTCCGACATTGGTTGGCCTTTTTACTGGTGCAATAATGTGTATGTGAACGGAGGACATGTGGTACGATTCCGTTACATTTGTCGCAGTAATGCTTTTTGATGAAATAGATTATGATTCTTTCTTGTATTGTTCAATTTGGCGAGTGAAGTTTCACGTGTGTGTGTGTCAAGATAAATGATGATCGAACGTAGGGCGGCTTTTCGGGGGTTATTAATTGTTGAAGCTATGAACTTTGTGAGTTATAGTGAGTTTAAAATTGAAGTTAATTTGAGAATATTTTGAAGATGTTGATAATGGCGTTGAAATAGTTGAAGACTCTTAATATGTAATAGCCTCGCTCTAGTTATACAAATTAGTATAGAAAACAGTGTTGAACTAATGCCCCTAAGTTCCTTTAAAACAAGGTTAAATGTTTGGGTTAGACAACTATTCTAAACCAGGTTTGAACCTTAGAACTTTGAATTGAGGTTCTCTCTCTCTCTCTCTCTCTCTCTCTCTCTCTCTCTCTCTCTCTCTCTCTCTCTCTCTCTCGCTCTCTCTGAGGTATTCCCACGATACGACTATGGGATCCAGCTTCCTGGGCCTTCCTTAGTTACCCCGCTGGTTTGAATATACACTATTTAGTAACCTCTAACGGTATTTGAGGACCGGCAGCTAGTGGCCATATGTCCTGAATTGAGGTTACAAATATAAACAAGTTTTTAGATTTTTATGACGTTGAAAAGATGACAGATGTCTTAGCTGAAATATCGGTAACTTTTGAATTTAATCTAGTTTTAAGATTTTGATTTTCAATAGCAATTTGGAATAGAAATATCTTGTAGGTTGTATAGGTTATATGTCAGATTAAGAAAAAGCCGGCATCAACAAACGGTCGAATGAGAATCTTTGAGTTGGTCGATACTTGATAAGATATCCATGTTAACATCACACTATTCCATTTACTCAACAGCTTCTAAAGACTTTTTTAAACCAGATTTAAGTATAATATTTATACTACATTGTGGTGAAGAAATTAGCTGCTCATAGACGTACTTTTTAATGGTTCTCAATATTTTAGAAATAAATTCGTCTCAAAATTGACCTCAAATGTGTAGAAAACGCTTCAAAACAATATCTCCTACCGAATAAGATGATAAAATCTTCTATTTGGGTTCTAGAAAGCATTGAAAATGAAGTGTGACCTCAAATGTGTAGAAAACGCTTCAAAACAATATCTCCTACCGAATAAGATGATAAAATCTTCTATTTGGGTTCTAGAAAGCATTGAAAATGAAGTGCAAACTTTATGGCAGGACGCGGAACTGGCTATCCAGCAGGACTGACGCAGGACTGACTATCCAGCTACGGGTAAAACTTAGTCACAGAAAGCTAGCAATAGCAGGCCGAGACCTCACGAGGATGTAGTGCCAAGGAAGTACTTTATGGCAACACATGTTGACCATTATGTCTACTTATGATATCGCGAATTCAAGGAAAACTTTTAAATTTATTCACTTTCAGTTAAATCGTTAACAATATAACATTTCATGATTGTTAAAAACAAAAAGTAGTTTAACCCCAGCAAATGCTTAAAATAGGCCTCGATGGGCTGGAAGGAATAGCTTGGTACATTAAACTGAGATCTCTACATTTATTAGACACATTTGCATCTGAATATGTCTATGCCAGACATGACCTCAAACTGATTAATTGCAGACATGATCCAGAAACTTAAAACCTCCAAAAATGTATTTAGGAAAAGCTTCATGTGCTTATTATCTATGTCAAATTTTTAAAACTTTTTACGAGATAAGCGATTAGATCTAGAAGAAGATACTTTCCCTAGAGAGAGAATGGTCTAATGAAGCTATTAGCTGATAGCAACCAGTTAAGGTACCAGAAAGATGTAAAAGGGAGTCTTATTTTTTTTTTATAAGAATAAGTCTCTAAAATATTCATATATTTAAATAAAATTGTGACATTTTCACTACCAATCTCTTTACCAACTAGTCGCTTCATCCATTAGGCGATGTTTAATTAATGATCCACTTCCTGTTCCCAACCAATAAATAACAACATCTCTAGCGTACCGTTTTGCTCTCGCCACGATTCATTTGCATATTGCTAAAACATAACTTAATACGTAAATACACCCATGCATACAAAGCGAAACGTTCAGGCGGAAAATCTAAAAAAAAAATAAACTGTCCTATCAGTCGCAAAACCAGAGCACTACACAGGATACGACACACACATGCAACAAAACACCAATACCTAACACTCGGACAGCCGACATACTCGGCGTTACCTTCGATAGACGCCTTTCTTTTATTCCTCATTCCAACAGGGTTAAGAAGGAAGCCAACTCCCGGCTGAACCTGTTCCGGATGCTCGGAACCGGCAAAGCTAGGGCCTCCCGCACAACCCTGAACCGCATCATCAACGCCTGGCTCCTACCCAAACTACTCTACGGCATCGAGATTGTTTCCCGCGAGAGAGCAATCTTCGAGAAGAGAGTAGCTCCCGTCTACCACACTGCCATCCGCTACTCCACTGGTGCATTTGTCACCAGCCCGATCGTTTCCCTCCTCTGCGAAAGCGGTTTCCTTCCATTTGAACTCATCATCACCAATAGACTTGTCGCAGCTGCAGCTCGAATCCTTGAGAAAGGAGTCGACGCAACTGCCCTCATTACCAGAGCTAACACCGTCCTGCAACAACTCACCAACCACCAGCTCCCTCCGATCATCCAATCCACCCGCCGGGGAATACGTCCCTGGTATCAACGTACTCCTGCCATAGACTGGGAACTAAAACACCTACTCCGGGGAACCGGAAAAAGTAGCCACATCGCCAATAGCACCTTTACGCACCTGATCCAAACCAAATACCAGCACCATCACCACATCTTCACAGACGGCTCCGTTAATCGGGTGTCAGCCGGCTGTGGGATCCATTCCAACCACGATAACTGCGCCATCAAACTTCCTAACCATACTTCTATCTTTTCAGCCGAAGCAATAGCCATCCGACTTGCCGCCGAAGAAGGACTTCGGACCGACATTCCGAACGTCATCTTCACCGACAGTGCCAGTGTTCTGACCGCCCTCGAACACGGCCTCTCCAAAGACCCCCACATCCAGCTCCTTGACGACATCCCATCATCACCTGCAATAACTTTCTGTTGGATTCCGGGTCATTCCGGAATCGACGGAAATGAGAAAGCCGATCGACTGGCCAACGAGGGTCGGCTCCGTCCAGCCGAACCACACAGCGCTCTTTCACGCCGAGACACCATCCGCTTCACTAACGCAATAGTCGCTCAACACTGGAACACCACTTGGCACAACCTAGACATCTCTACAAAACTCCGCTCCATCAAGCACAACACAGCACCTTGGGATGATCCCGATTCCAGCCACATCCAACGAGTCCTTTCCCGCCTTCGCATCGGCCACACCCGCCTGACACACTCCTACCTTCTCGATAGATCCAGTCCACCACTTTGCAGCTTCTGTGGCGTCGACATTACGGTCCGCCACATCCTTACCGATTGCCATGGATACACTACACACCGAGCCACCTGCCAACTTGATACCGACCTAGCCATCATACTATCACCCGACAAACAACAGCAGAACCGCCTCATCCGATTTTTACGCATCAGCAACCTGTACCGAGAAATTTAAATTCTACGCACAATAGTTTTACCAATATAAGAATTTCATGTAATAGATTAGCCACACTCGCAATAGTTGTACCACACATGTAACAATAGACAGAAAAGAGGCGAATGAGGTCTATGAGACCCAAAGCCTCTATAAATAAACGAAAAAAAAAAAAAAAAATTTGAAGGTGATGCTGTTTTATTGGTGATTTTTTAAGCAATTTCCCACAATTTTCCCACAAGATACTCTTCTCCAGGGCCATCGCAAGCCCTTCGTTGCACGTTCAGTGAGCAATTATTTTACGATTTTCTTCCCCTTACTATAATGTCACTAAAGCAACGGATGGTGGTAGTGTTTGTTATGGGTTTCACAAGGTTTTTCTTTTGAAGAAGTACAAAGCACGTCTAAAGGTTAGTCAATTGATGTGGTGTCAATTGTTCTGGGAAGCTAAGTGGCTTACTGTTGTTACTCGTTGCATTGTGATGGTGTTTTGAATCGGTTTGACGAGGTGTCGCTAATGGAGAGGAAGGTTAAACACTCTTGAATGCATTTTATTGCTTTGGTTTCGATGTTGTAAAAATATGTTCAAAATTTCCCTAAAGATGATTAGTGAATCTTAGTGAAAGATGCTTAGTCTTTTCACAAAAAAATAAATCCTTAAAATTGTCTTCAAATTGTCAAGAAAGATACAATTTAACAAAAAATATAACAAGAACCTCATTTACGTCATTGAGAAAATTCATATAAATGGAAAATCAATTAAAGGTGTCTGATAATTTCTTAATGAAATTCAATTAAACATGCAAAACTAAGATATAAAAAGACAGTTAAACAAAACAATAAAATTGGAAAGAAATGTGCTGAAACAAGACAACATAAAAGCAACGTAGAAATGAGAAAAACAAGTGTTTGAAGATGAAGCTATAACAACATTTAAAGAACAGCGCGAATTTCAATCCTACACCAGCTATCGAAGCAAAATTTACTTTTATTTAAAGAGTAATAACATGACATAAGACTGGAAAGATAGAAAAAGAGATTCTTATATTATTATTTTTATTTTTATGTTACGAAACTACTATCGTACTATAATACAAAAATCAAAAAAAGAGAAAAAGACGACAGAGACGACGTATAAGTATAATAAAAATTAAAAAATCAATAAAATAGAACAAAACAACAGCCACAACTTACAAAAGAAGAACAAATTTAGATGGAAAAATATCAAAATAATGATTGTGTTAGAACAAATTTCATAAATTAAACGATTCCTCGATATAGCAGAAGATTATAAAGAAATAAAGAAGCCAAAGGTAAGGAAGAATTTAAAGTTCAAGCTATTTATAGAAATTATTTCACGAACAGTGTATAAGTTTCAATAATCGAATTAAAAAGCTCCAAAAAAGAAACGAAACACTGGAAAATGACAAAACTTTTCCCCTACACAAAACGTAGCACTATTTGCCAAATGAAATCGCATGCCGGTGTGTAATGCAGTTTAATAAATTCTTTCCTTTCCATCAAACCCGCACGCTCCACACACGTGTGGCGCTTTCTTAAAAACCAAAAGAATAACACACACAAAAAAAACTTCATCCGGAAGCATGCTTTTACAAGACAGCCCCACATACGTAACAGACGGTACGACTAGCACAGACTTCTAACGATTCAGCGTCACCATCTCGGAACATGATTCGATGTACTTTTTCTACTACCTTTTCCCGTTCCTTTCCTTTAAAGGCAAGCGAAAGGCGATGGAAATACATCGGGAAAAGTTCGAAGGCAGCACCGTTCGTCCGTACAGAAATGAAGAAAAAGTACCATCATCAACCATATGACAGCGAATTAATAAAATTGATTTGGTCAGCAGAGTTTTCGGGCGGCATTCGTTGTTGCAAGAGCGAATGGGTGAGATAAGGTCGTGGTGGGCCGTGTGCCGTGGCAGGATGCGACCATCAGCCGAATTGTCCCCTGTAGGAGCGAGTTAATCGAATACGCTTTTCCCGATGGCCGAATGTCGAAAGATTTTCTCGAAAATCGTTCGAACAACTTGCGTTTCGCTGGTAATGGAACACCCCGCACGGAAGGATTCCTTTTGTGACACTGGCTTCTCGGCAGGAAGCTCTAAACGACCGACGGACGCAAGTGATCGAGTTGGAAAATGGATGTTGAAGCAGTTTTTATCCGGTGTTTCGTTTTACACTTCTTTCCCGTGCGTTTTTGTTGAACTTTTCCGACATTGGTTGGCCTTTTTACTGGTGCAATAATGTGTATGTGAACGGAGGACATGTGGTACGATTCCGTTACATTTGTCGCAGTAATGCTTTTTGATGAAATAGATTATGATTCTTTCTTGTATTGTTCAATTTGGCGAGTGAAGTTTCACGTGTGTGTGTGTCAAGATAAATGATGATCGAACGTAGGGCGGCTTTTCGGGGGTTATTAATTGTTGAAGCTATGAACTTTGTGAGTTATAGTGAGTTTAAAATTGAAGTTAATTTGAGAATATTTTGAAGATGTTGATAATGGCGTTGAAATAGTTGAAGACTCTTAATATGTAATAGCCTCGCTCTAGTTATACAAATTAGTATAGAAAACAGTGTTGAACTAATGCCCCTAAGTTCCTTTAAAACAAGGTTAAATGTTTGGGTTAGACAACTATTCTAAACCAGGTTTGAACCTTAGAACTTTGAATTGAGGTTCTCTCTCTCTCTCTCTCTCTCTCTCTCTCTCTCTCTCTCTCTCTCTCTCTCTCTCTCTCTCTCTCTCTCTCTCTCTCTCTCTCTCTCTCTCTCTCTCTCTCTCTCTCTCTCTCTCTCTCTCTCTCTCTCTCTCTCTCTCTCTCTCTCTCTCTCTCTCTCTCTCTCTCTCTCTCTCTCTCTCTCTCTCTCTCTCTCTCTCGCTCTCTCTGAGGTATTCCCACGATACGACTATGGGATCCAGCTTCCTGGGCCTTCCTTAGTTACCCCGCTGGTTTGAATATACACTATTTAGTAACCTCTAACGGTATTTGAGGACCGGCAGCTAGTGGCCATATGTCCTGAATTGAGGTTACAAATATAAACAAGTTTTTAGATTTTTATGAAGTTGAAAAGATGACAGATGTCTTAGCTGAAATATCGGTAACTTTTGAATTTAATCTAGTTTTAAGATTTTGATTTTCAATAGCAATTTGGAATAGAAATATCTTGTAGGTTGTATAGGTTATATGTCAGATTAAGAAAAAGCCGGCATCAACAAACGGTCGAATGAGAATCTTTGAGTTGGTCGATACTTGATAAGATATCCATGTTAACATCACACTATTCCATTTACTCAACAGCTTCTAAAGACTTTTTTAAACCAGATTTAAGTATAATATTTATACTACATTGTGGTGAAGAAATTAGCTGCTCATAGACGTACTTTTTAATGGTTCTCAATATTTTAGAAATAAATTCGTCTCAAAATTGACCTCAAATGTGTAGAAAACGCTTCAAAACAATATCTCCTACCGAATAAGATGATAAAATCTTCTATTTGGGTTCTAGAAAGCATTGAAAATGAAGTGCAAACTTTATGGCAGGACGCGGAACTGGCTATCCAGCAGGACTGACGCAGGACTGACTATCCAGCTACGGGTAAAACTTAGTCACAGAAAGCTAGCAATAGCAGGCCGAGACCTCACGAGGATGTAGTGCCAAGGAAGTACTTTATGGCAACACATGTTGACCATTATGTCTACTTATGATATCGCGAATTCAAGGAAAACTTTTAAATTTATTCACTTTCAGTTAAATCGTTAACAATATAACATTTCATGATTGTTAAAAACAAAAAGTAGTTTAACCCCAGCAAATGCTTAAAATAGGCCTCGATGGGCTGGAAGGAATAGCTTGGTACATTAAACTGAAGTCTCTACATTTGTTAGACACATTTACATCTGAATATGTATATGCCAGACATGACCTCAAACTGATTAATTGCAGACATTATAGCCACAAACTTAAAACCTCCAAAAATTCATTTAGGAAAAGCTTCATGTGCTTATTATCTTCGTCAAATTTTTATAACTTTTTGCGAGATAAGAGATTAGATCTAGAAGAAGATACTTTTTCACAGAGAGAGGTCTCTGATAGCAACCAATTAAAGTACCAGAAAGATGTAAAAGGGAGTCTTTACTTTTATTCACTTAGAACGGACGGCCAGTACTATGCTTTGAAGTTGACTGTGCTAAAATAAAGATTTGTTTCCCTCAAGAATCATGAACTTTTCATAAGAAAAAGTCTCTAAAACATTCTAGTATTTAAATAAAATTGTGACATTTGCTCTACCAATCTCTTTACCAACTAGTGGCTTCATCCATTAGGCGATGTTTAATTAATGATCCACTTCCTGTTCCCAACCAATAAATAACAACATCTCTAGCGTACCGTTTTGCTCTCGCCACGATTCATTTGCATGTTGCTAAAACATAACTTAATACGTAAATACACCCATGCATACAAAGCGAAACGTTCAGGCGGAAAATCTTTCCCTCCATCCACCCAAAAAAAGGACGACGGAAGACAATTTATGTTGTAATGCGTACAGCGGAACCTGCTCGCATGCACGACGAGTTTGACATGTTTTCTGCAACCGGCAGAATGCGAAAGATAAGCATAAATTTATGAATCCCCATATTCGCGACATCCTCCACGGTTCCAAAATTTCATCCGGTTATCGTGTGTTTTTGGGGGCCGGGTGTGCGTTGGATGTTGGTGATAAAATGTTATTGAATAATTGAAAACTCAATCGCTTTAACTGGAAGCTTCGGTTGGGGCGCAGTGTTGTTTTCCCTGGAGTGCCTAAATGGTTTAACCCCTTCGTTTACGGAGGTACGGCTCGATAGAAACTTCTCATTAGTCGCTGTACCGTGACATACTTTAAATGTATGGCTGAAGTTAAAGTTCACCGCCATCGGGTGCATGCATGCAGGATCCAAGGATCGATGAAAAGTTGCAAACGAGTGCGGTTTTTCGCGTGATGAAACGATCCATCCTTCGGAAGCAATCGCTCCGGAAGGCGAAGACTCGGCTAGGTCATTCGGAAGCAAGCGTTTCGTGTTCGAAGGAGCTGTTAAGCAATTTAATTAACAAATTTAATACTTGAACAAACTCACCGACACACTTGCGCCAACTTTCTTCTTCGGGAAGGTGGCTTCTTCTGGAGCAGTTTGCGAGCGATTCTTCTCGTTGGTGACTTCCGGAGTTGGTACTTTCCTCACAAAGTGCTTCGTGTATGTTTGTGTGCCGTCGTTATGGCCGAGAAGCAAATCCGATCCGAGGTCTCGGGCAAGGTTCGACGAAGAATGGTGCCGTGAACTGTGTTTAAGCGGTTGTGTCAGGCCTGTGGCACGTTTCGTACGGTCGCTGTTCCTGGAAGCATGCAGTCTTGATCGTGGCCCAAGTGGCCAAGTGCAGTCAAGTGTGCGAAGAAAACGTGTACGGCGTCGTGTTGTTGGTCGGTGGTGGAAAAACCGCAACGAATGCAGAACCAGAATGGAGTGGCGGCCCGCAAGATGCGCAAGATGGGAAAACTCCGAAGCGTATCGGTTTTATGGAAAATTAGTCGCTCGAATGCCCGCCCCTTCTGCGCCTCCCTGTTTGGCAGGAAGAAGCATTAGTCATTAGCCAGTTTTAAAATTACACATTTCGATGCGTTCAATTTGACTACGAGGCTCACGGTGTGTGTGTGTGTGTGTGTGCCGTGCAGCGGGGTTTTGGGGTTGCCACAGACATTGTCGCTTTTCCTGCGTTCGTGGGCACTGTGGCCTTGGGACCATGTGATGGCGTACACCGGGTGAAGCGATGCGTGAAAGTTGTGGCTGTGTCTGTTGTCGTCGATGCTGTCGATGTGACAAGTTGAATCCGCATAGGGGTGTATAATCGAATTTTACTGCCATGGCAATAGGGAAGAACAATTGCACTAAACGAGATGATAATTGTCACCCGTATTGTAGTTGTCCATTTACACTTTTATGGGTTTTAATGTATTGCTTTCTTTGAGGTGAATTGTCTTCAACCGCAAAGTGACTGCTTTTGTTTTTGAAGTTGTTGAACTTCTTTTCTATTTTTAAAAGAAGTTTTTTTAAGTTCTATTTTTTTTTATTATTCTTATATTTCTATTTCCTTGTGTTTTAAAACTTGTTAGTCTTTTAGACATTAGTATTGCGATTTTATTGTTGTGTTTGGTTTATTATGTTAGTTTTAAAGCAGATCGTATACTTAAAGATTAGTTTTATTTCTTCTTTAAGTTATTTTATCATTACTAATGATTGGTTAGTATCTTTGATTATTTGAAAGGTTTACTTACTGGCATTTAGTTTAGTAATCTACTTTTTTATCGTTTGTTAAATTAAAAATTTTTTAAATTGAATGGTTGTTATACTTTTTATAAGTGTTACGATATAATTTGTTACACCTAGACCAATAACCCTCAAAATGTACAAGAAATGATTAAGATGATGAGATGAGTAAGATGATTAAGATTAAATTTAAAAGAGAACAGTTGAGAGCAGCAATTTACTCTCAAATTGACAGATGGTAAATAAGAGATATCTCAAGCCGATAAGTAAAATTTAATTTATCAACCTTTTAACTTGAAAATCGCAACTTTCCAAACATTTTTCTCGAGGTCATTATAACATTTCTTATTAATAAACTTGATAATGACAGAAATCTCTGAAGAAACTTGACAGAATCTTAAACGAAACAACTTTTACCTTTAGTAAACCTACAATAAACTGACAGATTTTTCCTGCAATATGTATAGTCGAGCTTATTTCTTTTTAAATATTTTATATATGCTTCTCGCTCTTATAACCTCACAAAAGTCAAAACTCTGGAGGCAAAGGAACAAGGTCTTGTGTAATTTGTGACTCCCACCAATACTTTCTCTCGAGCCGAGTAAATTGAGTTGGCGGGATCTGGAATTTGCCAACTTCTGAGCAAATAAAAACTATTTATTCTCATGATGTCAGATTAAGCACAGCACAATATACAATATTAAGCACTTAAAGCATACATAGACTTTAACTGGTAACCTTTAACCTCTTCGTACTACCTTGTTTACTTTTTTTGAACAATATTGCATTATGCAAGGATGCAAACCGAGTCTGCAACCGTTAAAAATAGTTCGAGCTTACCGTAGATAAGTATCGCTCCAGTTATGTTTTTCTTCCCTCGACAAGACCAACTACACCGACCTGAGGCCTAGCTAAGTGGAACGATCAATTACAGTTTAGACGTAACCATATACTTGGCTAAAACCATCCAATCAACCCCGGGTGTACTTTATACTGTACAGACACACACACATACACACACAAACACTCACAAACACAATTGACCTATTCAAAATTAGCCTCGTAAATGTAAACTCAGCCAGCCAGCCGGATTTACTCATCAATCCTCACCAATTGTTACACGAGCGTTAGTTTGGGTCCCACACAACTACCGGCCGGGCCGAACCGGGCTGACCGAGATACTGATTAATTCTTCCTCGCATGCAAAATACGACCGCAGCATCTACTTTCCCATTTCCCCAACGCGCTTCCTCTACCGACACCGAGACAGAACAACGAACGGCTCCAACTTCCAACCGTCCAACCTTATTTCCAGGCGGAGAACGGTTTTATGGCCCATCTTCAGGCTCGAGCTGGGGAGCTCTAGTGTGTTGTGAAGCTTGAGAAATGAGAACACACTGCCACACGTGCTGTGGCGCTAACGAAAATCGGAAGCCACTCGTCATGGAATTCGATTGTGTGCCGGTAACTGTAGTTCTGTGAACGAAGCAACCGCTCTCGAAAATTCTTCCTCTTAAGGTGTTTCCGTAGGTGGCGCACGCACGCGTCTTGAAGGGAAACACATTAAAATCAACGCAGCCTCCAAAAATAACCAGGAAAACATGGGTTTAGGGAAAACACTATCGAAATTGTAGGTTATTCATTCATTCACGGGGCGTAAATTGTATGCTACTAGCGAACGGATCGTATAAATTCCGGGTGGCGTGTGTAAGGTTCACCACCTACCGTAGCTGGAGCTGAAGGCTCGATCGTTGGTGAGTACTTTCTTGGGCCTTTGGTGCAGAATGAAAGACGAATGAAAGAAATGATTTATTGAGCGTTAAGCGAGGCAGGTTATTATTTCACACCACTCGGGTTCGAGTCCCCTGGGTTCGGTTGTTTTTGTTGGGACGTGGTCGGAAATGAAGTCATCGTCTAGCCCTCGCTGATGTCGCATTCGAATGGGTGGAACGTGCTCTGGACGAAAATGGCTGCAACTGATGCAGCCTCAGACGTAGCCGAAGGTGGCTTTCGAGAGAAAAGTTTCGCAATGGCACGATTAAGGTGCGATTAAGGGTGTCTATTGTGAGTCATGGTGGTGCGTCCGTGAGGTCATGAAGGTGGTCTGAAGGTGCACAGAAAATATTAAAACACAATCCCACTGGTCAAACAATCTCAATGGAACTCTACTCACCTCGCCACCGTGATCGTGATGGTTTCGTTTGAATTTGCTTGCTGCACCCGACGCGGGCCCATTTTCCGATAAAGACTTTTATGGGCCTGGGAATCTTATTTTCGATGGTTTTTTGATTTGCGGTTGGATGCGGCTTCCCCTTTTGTGTTTTGTTTTGCTTACGGAACGGAAACACCCCAAATTGTGTGTTGAGGTTCGTCGCCGATCCAGCCGTTGCAGTCTTTCGTTGAAGTTTGTTTTGGTTTTGTTTCCGCCGTGTTACGATGCTCTTCACACGCGCAGGAAGGAAGCATTTGGGAGCCCAATGTTCGATTGTGGTTTTTGTATACTTTTTGTAACGGCTTGGCGATACGATTTTTCCCACCGAAGCGATCAGATATGGTGGAAAAATGCATTACAACGGAAATAAAGCTAAAATAATTCGAAAATAAATCGCTACTTGGGTTTTTCTAAGGTAATTTTATGAGAAATAGAATCGTAAAACGGAATACAAAAAGCAACAAACGAATAAAAGTAAAAACCTTTGCCTGTTTGATCGTTTTGAAAAGATCGGAGATCATCTTGCACGATGGTGGTTCTTTGGCGGTCCGGCTGCCTGCTCACAAAGCTATCACAAGATCTTAGATCTAAGATCAGGTGGTGTAGCAACGATTTGGGTGTAACAATAGTTAAATAAAATCACCAGAACTCCTGGGCACAAGCACAGCTTCGTCACGTGCTGTGCCGAGGTTACGAGAAAATGCATGCCCAAATCGGAGATGCTTAATCCGGCCGATCTTGTGGACGAATAGCTTTCACACCCTCACGAAATCTGACATGTCAACAACGATGCTAAGGTTAAACCGTATGATGTTTTTCGTCTCTAAAACGCTTTTAATGCGTGCTTAATAGCATCATTTAGGTGCGATGTTTCGCGAGGTTCGGTTCGAGACGGGCATTTAAATTATGCAACAGATGCGGGAAAATAGTTAAAAAATGCGGTTTTAAATGATTAATAAAACTGCTGACAGATGTTGCACAAATTTTTTAGACAAATATTGTACGGTAAATAAGGGATTTGTTGTTTGTGTTTGCACCGTTGAATTGTTTTGCCAAGGACGCTGCACTTCTCACCAAAAAGTAATAAAATGTCTTAGTAGTTTTTAATTGCTTGCACCAGGGGCTCTAAAATCTAGTGTGACTAGTGGCATAACATATTTATTTATTCTTTATTTTCTATTGCAATATAATCTGCATTTGGAGTCGATTAAAATCTAACTACACCACAAAACTAGAATTTTATATGGCTACTTTTATCAAGTAGCTTCGAAAAAGCAGTTACTATCGAGAAATAAATGTCAACATTTATTCAGCACATTATGATCAATTAGTTGATCATCAAGGCTTCAACACAAAACAATTGTAGAAGGTGTTTTCTACAAAAGTTTTGCTGTAAAATTGCTGTAACTTGCTGTAGGCATTTTATGCATGTGCTGTCATCTGAAGAAAATTGTGTATAATTAATAATAAATGAAAAGAAATCCTGTTTAAACCCTTCAAAGCCTTCCAGAGCTTTGGTTCATATAAGGGGACTTTTGAGTCAGTGAATGAAAAGTTTCAAATGGATATTGAATGTTGGCAATCCCTATTTTGGAACTTTTAAATCATATAATAGAATTATACATTTAGGGAGGGAAAATTCGTAGCAGTTCGTAGATGAAATGCAAATTATTTCACAACTGGTTGTTTAGAGTAGTAGCCGAGATGCAAATTTCAATTAATTGTATGCAGGATTCCACTATATGGATGCAAAGTTCCATATGGAGCGTCCAAAATTTCTCTTTTCTCTTGAGACATTCTACTGTGCGATTTAAAATTCTAATTATATCGAAACACTGTGATGGAGTAACAACAGAAGTACATCATGTTTAAAAAAAAATACTTAAATCGTTAGTTCCAAATCACTTTATTCCCTTAAAGAACAGTTCGCTCTGAGAAGAATACTTTCTGTAGTAGTTTTGACTCTTCATGCCAAGTATTTCTTAGTCGCAATTACGTTATTCAGGGAGGATAGTTTGCCAAAGATGCAATGGCTCAAGTATTTGACTATATATCTTAATCGAGAATTCTTGACCGTAACCTATCTCCATCGCCCACGAATCTATGCAAAATATTCTCAAGTAAATCCTTTGTATCTCTGGCTCAAGCAAAAACTTTCTGGCTCTGACTGTATCTATTTTTTTAAATTACTATACACCACTATAATCTAACTGAATTTAATTACATTTCCAAACAAATTTTTGAGTAAATGTATGTTGCTGTATTAAAGTCTATGGTCCTTCGGTTAATTAAATTTAATTGGAAAATTTTCTTTAGCAACCGTACACTACCGTTCCCTAACATACCATCTTCTCGGTGTGATATAAAACGCTTCTTACACAATAATAAGGTGCTACCGCAACCAATCGACAATGGGCGTCACTTGCCGAAGCATAACAGAATAATAGTTTAATTATGTTGCTCGACCGCACCGCATCGTCCGCCAAAACCCACCGTTTCGACCGACGCTGTTGTGATCGTATCGTCGTCACTAGCCATCCGAAAATTGCTACGAGAACAATACTGAATTGTCTGTCTCGTCTTAAGTGTGTGGTGTGTGTGTGTGCTCAGTGTTCCATGATACTTCACATACGGTAGTTTGTTTTCCACCCTCCGGATAGTTGTGCTATAAACTTTCTACATCCATTTAACTTTAGCTCATTTCTTCTAGTGCCTTTAGTTAAGACCCATTACTCTACCTGCTCTTAAGTGAGAACCTCAAAACAAGATTCTTATGGAAAAACGCGTATGGTATAGGGTACGGATCTTGTACAAAACCTCCCATTTGGCCAACTGTTCAAACGCGCATCGAAATATAATACACATTATTAAAACGCACAATGAACCGATCGCACCCGACCGTTCTTTAGCGGAACCGCGGAAAACGCAAAAACAGCTGAGTGGTCGGCCTGGAAAATAGCGTCTTGTGTAGTGTGTGTGTGTGTGTGCGCGCCCAGGAAGGAAGGAAATCGATCACTCGCTAACGGAATGGAAATGCTTCGGCATTGGGGGGAAAAAAAAGCTCAATAAGCTCGGGAAGCAATTATGTTTACGCTCATTGAAGCTCACAGTACCGGGCACAATGTTGTTCTCATTTCAATTTATGTGTGAGCCGAAGACGATCGGCTACTTGAAGATCACTTTAATCCAATCGCAAACCTTGGGGGAAAATTACACTGGCTCGGCAAGCCACCACGGCAAGCACGGGATGGCAGATGTGCGCATTCCGGCGCGTTATTGATTCTTTCTTTCCCAACGCTCAATTCCTTCGGCTCAAATCGATCTTATCGGCCGGTGGGAGGCGTGATTGGGGGGTTGGGAGAGGAGAAGATCAAAAGAAATCGCATTTCAATGAGAAACACCTGTGCGGTACGATTTTTCCCCCGATCTGGTGGTGATCGTCATGATGATGTTTGCCCGCTCCTTACATCATATCGTTCCTGGCGTGAAAGAAAAACAGCGTTTTCATATTTTCATTAAATTGAAAATTTCATTCTTAACCCATTGTGCATGACCAGCGCGAGATCTGCTCGAGTTGCGCCAGCCAGGTGCATTATCCGACCACGGTAGCTGGATACCGTAACGAAGGAAACCCCAAAGCAGAATCGGCGGTTGGCAGATCCAACCGAAGCAAATGGGCAAAAAGCGTCGCGGGGTCCATCGGTTTGGAACGCGATTTATTAAAACCGCGAACCGTTTTGTGGCCGCCGAAGATGAGCAGACGTGAAGCAACAGCGAAGCAGGCGGGTAACTGTTGTGGCCATCGGTTATGCTCGAATTGTTGGAATAATTGAAGCAATCCTGTAGCGTTTTACTGCAAGGAAATGGAGATCAAGAGAGAGAGAGAGAGAGAGAGAGAGAGAGAGAGAGAGATGGGATTGTAGCAAAAGAGATGCCTTCGACATGACGCACGAGCAGTCATTTTGAGGGGGCCTTGGAAGAGTTTGAAACGGAAATGATTGACATACACGTAGCAGCATGATGGTTGACGAACTGGGAAGTGGAGTTTGTAGATTGAAGTTTTATTTGAATCTTGTTTTTTAAGGATTAATTGTTAACAAGAAGGCAAACAAATACAACATATTCATTATAAAATGTACTAGAATTACTTATCTCAACAAACTTTCGCTCTCTTTCCGGTCTCTTACCCAAACCGGCAACCCATCACCACACATATCGACCTCATTGACCTCCCGACAAACATTCCAACATAAGTATTCCCGTCTGGGCTAAACCTTTTCCGAAACGTTTTTGAGGTGTGAAATGCGATGGAATGTGGTGAACTCGTGTTGAACCCGCGTGCTCTGATGACTCATCCAAAACACACACACCGGCTCGCTCTGTTCCTTCGTTTCATTTCGTTCTGATGCTGTCATTGGCAGTGGACGTCTTCGTTGGCAGGCAGCTTGCTGTAAGTAAACCGAGAAGTTTAACGCAAACGAATGCGATGGAACGTGAAGAAACTTAACGTTTTGCTTTATTTTGCCTGTAGGCATTGCTACCTGTTTGTAGCGAAAAAGGGTTGTGCAGAGAATCAGGCAGAATGGTGGCGTTCGGTAAACATTGCTACACAAAGAGAAAGGTGGCAAACAATTCTGGTTTTGCCGAATGTGTTATGCGTGAGTTATGGGTTGTGCTGCTTTGTATTTGTGCTGAATGAGCAATAAAATTGTTATGTGAATAATTATTTCAATCGTTCTCTTGTAACAATGGTAGCATTATGAAAGCTTAAATCATTTTCAACAAAAAGTTGAGCTATTGACATTTGGTATCAGATTTAAAGCAAGATTAGTATTTAAAAAGGTCAATAAAAATAAACGTGAAATATGCGTTCTAAACGTATAAACGTACTAAAATACTCGTGAGAAACATCAACTCATACAAAGAGTAATTACCAATATGAAACAATGCGCATATAATGTAAGAAAAAGTGTGAACAAAAATGTAAAAATATAAAACGAATAAACAAAGAGAAAAAGGAAACAAATAATTAGAAAAAGAATATTAACAATGCTATTAACAATTAATAATACAATAATTAAGATAAAAAGTCAATAAGTGACAACATAAGTGAACAAAACATGATGCAAATGCAACAAAACGTGATACAAAACAGGTGAAAATGATTCGAAAAACTTGAAGGCAATTAGGCAATAACGTTTGCTAAAAACAAAACAAAATCAAACAATAAATGAAATGTGAACTAAGCACATACTTGAGCCATATGATGAACAAAAAAACTTAACTTAAAAACTAAAAGATTTAACTAACGCTAGGGTCAAACTGCAAATAGTCAAGAATTTAGTAAACAATTTAAAATTTTC
Organism: Anopheles maculatus; assembly: GCA_002091835.1. Taxonomy (NCBI): domain Eukaryota; kingdom Metazoa; phylum Arthropoda; class Insecta; order Diptera; family Culicidae; genus Anopheles; species Anopheles maculatus. The sequence goes on along the minus strand of KZ061582.1, from coordinate 395,227 downwards.
CCTAAAAAAGTTAAAAATGGCTTAAAAGAAAAGATTTAAGTTGTATAAATAATACTCAGAAAACTGGAAAAGAATGAAAAAAATAGTATTTTATCAAAAATAAACAAAAATACCTTGAACATAACAATTAATAACAATACTGAGTTCACATAGAATGAAGAAACCTTAAAAGGAATAATAAGTAAAAATAAATAGAAAAGAAACAAGACGAGATTGAACACGTTATCTCTAAAAACAAAGGTAAGAAAAGACAATAGGCCTGATTATCACACTCAAATTGTAAAGACAAGTTGTCAAAAATGGATGATTGGTATTATGACAGTCGTTTTGTGTTGTCTGTTGGAGAAATATAACTTAACGAAAAGCAAGCTTTCCAACACACTGCCAAGAACACCTATTCTGTAACACAAACGGAGACCCATATTTGTCAAACTGTTTTCCGTCAGCTTTTTGCGACGGAAAGGCGCCAATGTTATTCGTTGTTTAGTGTTTTAGATATGAAGTTCCAACAAAAATATAAGTTTTTTAGTTCAGAAGGAATATAAAAAAAATAATTAAGTGTCTTTATATGGTCATGTCATATGGTACCGCCATATATACATAAATATTTGAGGGTGCTTGTTGCCAGCGAGAATCTGTTTTACTCTGCCGTTGCACCTTTTGTAACTGGCACTAGTGGCGGATCAAGCGCTCTTGGGGCCCTTCGCCGAAGTTGGAGCCCCAACAATTCTCGAATTTTGTCTCTCACTGGCTCGGCTGTGGGGGAGGGGAATGTAGTGCTGATACCGCCTTAATTTTTGTGTAGCAAAGGAGCCCCTTGTGTAGAAACGGGGCTCCCTAGAAAAGGGTACCCGGTACCCGAGGCCCCTGCAAACACCAGGTCATTGGTAATCAGGAGGCCCCTTACAAACTGCTTCTTTCAAAGTGCGTGACCGGGGTGGGGTGGAAGATCTGCTAAGGCCTTCCTTTTTCGGGGCCCCTTCAACGGCGAGGCCCTCTATCCGCGTTGATTTAAAAACCGTTTCCGTTGTTTACACTTCTTGCCGCCTGGACTACTAGATTTGGTGTATGGTTGACAGCAGCTAACGAAAGAAAAACTTAACGAAACTTGTTAACTCAAGAAAAAACTCAAGAACGTTGTCGTAATACAAATTTATATTCCGTTTGTTTCAGCCTACTTGTCTTGGCACTTTTCCGTTTGTATGAGAAAATAGACTCTAATATGAACAATTGAAAAATAACATGATAAAATTAAAAAACACGTAAAAACATCAGAAACGCTTAAGAAAAACATGATAAAGATGAAAAATAAGACAATCAAACAAGAAAAAGAATAATCGTTTGATAAACGAAATCAATTATTCGGTAATATACCAAAATGAGTGTACATAATACGCAAACTTTTATCTAAGAATGACAATCAATCGCGTTAACTCATAATGCTCGCCTAGTTAAACGCAAAATTATCGCCCATTTTACATCACACTCCTCATTATGCTGCAAACTACAGCATTGCCCTCAATAAAAACAAAACTCACACTCCCAAATTGCCCGTAAACGGTCGTTTTATTTCTTCGAAAACGGTCGCCACCGTTATTTCCCGTTCATTTGCTTAGGAGGCAAGTTTGCATGTCGTCGATTTGAGTAGACACGCATGACATAATACCCATCGAGCTGGTGATTGTTTTCAACCTACCTTCTTTCTCTGCGGGGTGGTACATGCTGCGCATAATTCCTATCCCCCTCCCTTTACCTCCTTCCTTCCTCCACACACTCGGCTTCAACTCGATCGTACTTTTCGACCAGTAGGTGCGACCGATCAATCGATCAAACGGACAGAATCGACAGAGCGATCGATGATCGGCCGACAAATTATTATTATTCCTCTCACACACATGCTTATGAAGAGCTGAAGGAGAGAGAAGACAAGAGAGTGTGTAAAAAGCGTTCGAAAACGTCACCACGATGTGATCATACCGTTCACGAAAACGCAGCACCCATCGGGGGAAACGCAATCACGGTACAACTTCTCCTAAAGTGTTTTTTTTTTACGTTCCAAAATGGCAGTTCCGCACGAGCCAGCAGAAAAGACCGTCCGTCGGTCGAACGATCGGATCGTGCCGGATCCAATCGGAAATAACCGTTTCCGTTTAGAGATGGTATTGTTATGCTTGGGAAAGTTCGAACCAAAAGCTTCCCCGAAATGGTGTAACCGGGTGATTTACGCTGTGCGAAGTATTGTTTGATTTCCTGACACTTTTCAGGCCGGTTCGTTCGTTTCCTTCGAGGTATACAAATTCGGTGGATTTTAGTTTTAAGGTTTCCCTCGAAACAGACACGGAAAATTAATGATTCCGGTTCGATGGTCCGGCGTACCGGTACGACCTACACCGGCGTCGTGTGCCTGCGTTTGAACGAACGATTTTGTAAATTAATAATCGTTGTTTACTAATGATGATGTTATGCAGCCACCATTTGGAATCGGCGTTTTAGGTGCTTTCGGTGCTTTTCCTCTCGCAAAGTGTGCGTTTGGTTTTTGGGGGTCTGAAAAAACAAAACGATCGGTTTGATCGTACGATCAAGATTGCAGTGAACCAATACATCACCCCAAAAAACCTCCGAAACCCCGTTCGCTTCTTCGAGCAGTGTTTGATTTATGGTTCGGTCACTGATCAGTGTCGATTAGTTGGTTGGTTTGCTTAGGTACCCGTTCGGAGGAGAATTAGAAATCGTTCGCCACCTTGATGCAATCGCACTGCACTACATGACAGGGCGACAAAAAAACAAGAAAATCAATCAAACGGGGACTAGGACAGGTAGCGAGCGACGGATGGCGCTGTAAGAGGGAACACGATCCATTACAAATGTGATCATCTTCATTGGGAAAAGTCGTCGCGTGGATTGACCGGTGGTTGAATGAATTGAGCTGGTTGTTTTTCCCATGTTCGCCAAATGCAAGTTTACCTGCAGACTGCGAGGTGAATGGGCCTTTATTTGCAAACAATTTAAATCCATGTACGAAAGCACTTTCTTCGGTTTAAATGTGTCTTCGTGTGCACAGTGGGCAGTTTTAAAGATAATGATTGGTGAAATATAAGAACATTGTTGCAGTTATTCTTTTATTTTTGATAGAAACTTCTAATAAATCTTCAATGATAATTTGCAGGTGTGCTAGATGCAATTTGGGTTGGAAAAACGTAATCAAAATAATTAATTTAATTCCTTGCGATTTTCATGCTTCGAAAGTTGACAGATAGAGGGCTCCGCTTCTTCAGTATTCCTAATGCTTTTTTCACTGGGCGAAGCGTAAGTCTAATCGTCGGAATCATTAGTGCTGGAGAAGAACTTTGTTCCTTTTTAAAAATAAATAAAATTTAAACAACTTAAGGTTGATTTCGAACAGCAAGAGCAGTTATTGACAAAACGATTAGAAGAATCGTTCGAATCTCATAGGGGACTGACACAAGGGGCGGACTCTCCTGTTTGCTGTTCAACATTGCTCTGGAAGGTGTCATGCGAAGCGCGGGCTTCGAAATCCGGGGCACGATTTTCACCCGGTCTCTCCAATTCCTTGGCTTCGCGGATGACATCGATATCATCAGGCGAACATCTGCGGCGGTGTGCGAAACGTACACCCGACTGAAACGCGAGGCCGATAGAATTGGATTGAGGATGAATGCGACGAGGACAAAAAACATGCTTGCCGGAGGCTCTGACCGTGATAGAGCACGACTCGGAAGCAGAGTATTAGTTGATGGCGATGATCTCGAGGTAGTAGAGAAGTTTTGCTACCTTGACACGCTCGTAACTTCGGATAACAACGTAAGCAGCGAAATCCGAAGGCGCATTGTTCAGGGGAATCGTGCCTACTACGGACTCCACAAACTCCTGAGATCCAGAAGACTCCAACAACGCACGAAATGCGCCATATATCGCACACTGATACGGCCGGTAGTCCTCTACGGGCACGAGTCCTGGACTATGCTGGCGGAGGACGCCAATGCACTCGCCATTTTCGAACGGCGGGTGCTACGGACTATCTTTGGCGGGGTGTGCGAGCAGGGCGAGCGGAGAAGGAGAATGAACCACGAACTAGCTGAGCTGTTTGACGATGCAGACATCCTGACGGTCGTCAAAGCCGGAAGGATACGCTGGTTGGGGCACGTGATGAGGATGCCGGACTCATGCCCTGCCAAGAAGGTGTTCGTCAGCGACCCGTTCGGCACGAGGCGCAGAGGTGCACAGCGAGCTCGTTGGCTGGATCAAGTGGAGTCAGACCTGAGGGATATCGGATGCAGCCGGAGGTGGAGGAATGCAGCCATGGACCGAGTTTCCTGGAAACGAATTGCACGCCAGGCCCTGTCTACTGGACGTGCTCCGTAGGAACAGGCCAGCAAAGAAGAAGAATAAGAAGATTATTAATTTTATTTTAGCCTACATCTCGTAGTTGTTAAAGAGGATCTCTTGCTTCGAATATAATACTTGATTTATTTATAGTAAGTTTTAAGCTTTTTTCCCACATTTCACACTTTCCCAGTGTGCAACAAACAGATCTCGTTGATGAGATGTTGTTATTTTGTAAAGATGCGCCCAGGTGCGTGAAGTATGGTGCAGTGGTTGGAAGTATTTTTTTGCAGTTGTGCCTTCGCTGCTACTGTTGTGTCGCACCGATCTTCAAGCTCATTGTGATGCAGAGGAGCCACCTGGGCGGCGCACTGGTTAAGCGCTGAAACTGGAATGCCACGAGACGATGGCTACAGCCGCCGCACAGTACATTTATGGCACGGCTCGGACAAAGTCATTGGACGAAGACGAACACTCCTCCAAAGTACTCGGCGATCCGTTAGGATGCAACAGGGGCCGTGAAAGTGACTGCAGCCGTGCAGCAAAAAAGGTTAACAGTCTGGCCGTGATCAACCCGCACATGACAGCCCAACAAGAAATTCGTTTTTGTAGCTGTCCTTTTTGTAAACGTTGTTTTCTTGTACTTCACATTCAAAGTTCTTTCTTTTTTTTTTGGCGGTTCAGTTTGATTGTCTGTCAAATTTGTCTGGATTTTGGTGCGGCGGGGATGGGGAGAGTCACCGCTTATTGTCACCGTGCGTCGCGTGTTTAATCCGTGTGATTTGTTTGACGGAGGTCCGTCACCTTTGCCACGCGGCTGTAAGTTATCCGGCAAAAGCGTTCAAGGACCCTTCTAGACGGGGTTGTTGGAGCGCGAACAAGAAAAAGTAATGGAAACGTGCAAAAAAGCCATAAATATAAGTGAAAACCCATCACGTATGGTGCCATCAAACGTAATGTTGGTACGGTGTTTCTTGCGTTTTTATTTCACTTTCAAAAGATTTCGATGCGTTCGAGGTGTTAAGCGACGAACCCTTGTCTTCGATGATGCGATATTCATACCGTCAGGTCATCTTTTTCGGCGGGGGGGTTCTTTTGTGTCCTCGATTTGTGTAAAAACAAGTTTTTGTGTTGCTCACATTTGCCATAAGTCACCCGTAGCTAATATCTTTCTGGCGTAAAAAAAACAGCAGACAAAAGTGTGCTAAACCACTTACCAAGGAGAATTCGAACGCTGATACTATGCTCTCTCGCCAAGACCAGTCAATCAACTTCACGCAGATATTGTCGCCCAACGAAATGATGGTTGTTAATTATTTTGTTCTCAATTCTGTCGGGTCGCTTAAGCGAACCGGGTTTGGAAGACGCCCGAGCCTCTACATACCATCATCGAGATCGGGTTGGTGTAAATGGAAATCTTAGGCTGGAAGTTCTTGTTTTACGGTACGGTTTCTATGAGCGTTCCTCGCCTCGGAGAAGGTCATCATATTGTAAAGTAGTCTGATGGGACCAGAATGCTGTTGCGGCCATAAAACGGTGCGTAGCTGTCCATGTATGGTATGCACTTGCTGATATCTCTCATAATTGTTGTCATTGCTGGGTGCAACTTTGTACCGTAATGAAAAAAGGTTCTCCGACGGCATCGATCGATAGTGCGCTCCGGACCTGAAGGCCTTTTGTTTGCACACCCTCGTGCAGATGGCTTGAGCGCCTCTTTTCGTCACCATGATCCATGAACCCTGGGAACCGGAAGTATGGCTCAGCAACCGGAGAGTTGGAATTTGAAAAAAACAGGGGGAAGACCTTCTTCCGGAATGCTCACTGAGAACCATTTTTGGGAAAAAAAGAGTGAAACAAATGTGACAGTGAAACGGTGGTGGCGAAGGGACAAAACAGGGGAGGACGAGCAGAGAAGGAACAACACAATCGAGTCACAGTTGCAGGTCCAGAAGGTCAACAGTGCTGGTCAAACAACATGTGTAACGTGTTCGACGGTTTTAGAAATGCATTTCTCGGTCGGGACTCCGCCGTGGGTGACCATTTCCGAGGGGCAGCAAGAAAAAAGAGTGTTTACCCAAGAAGCGAAATAGAACTGGTTACAGAGGAACAAACAAGCGGAACGATCGAACTAGTTCTCGCGCCATCATGGGCTAGGGAAAGGTAGCTTTTGTCTAAAGGGTCGCTTTAGATGTTTGAATGCCCTTCAGCTGTGGCGGCGTCTGGGCGTCGTATGAATGTTATCGGACATTTGGAAAGCAAATGGGTTCGGTGGTTGATCTGGCAGGAAGCA
>KZ061582.1:376482-388181 GCA_002091835.1 Anopheles maculatus | reverse complement strand
ATTCCTGCTTCCCGGTTCCGGGCCGGGGTAATGATCGATAAGAAAGTATGTGGCTGGAAGAAAAAGGTTCACCTGACTACTTCAGGGTTTGTGGAATTTAAGGTAGGGTGATTATTATAATTTATAGCTTAAGGTATGGTGCGGTTTTAATGTTCATTAAAATGTGTAAATGAAAACTAATTTTAAATGTTTTTTCATATAAATTTATTTTTTAAGCATAATAATAACATTCCGTCCATCAAGAACAAAACAAAACATCTAGCCAATAATTCGAAGTTTAATTAAACAAAAAACATATTTTAACAAAGACTCTTCTTTGAATATAATAAATAAAAAGTGAAGAATGTTGTACGACTCTTGGATATTTTCCTAACAATTTGTATCCATGAACAAAAAAATAAAAGTAAATGAGTAAAACAACAACGAATATTCACAATAGTTTTCACAATACATTTACAAAAGATTGCTTAAGACTTATAGAAACCTGGACTTGGATTGAGTACATAAATAAAAAGATAAACAGAAACAAGGATTAAGGATGAATCGTCAAAAGAGTTATCTTGAACAAATTCTTGAAGAATTAACTTTCTTAAAAACATTGAACCCTTGTGTCTTGAGAAATGCAGCTATTGAGCGATTTTTAATGTACCTTAGCACTTCAAACTCGTGTGGTCTTGGCCTGCTATTGCTAGCTTTCTGTGACTTAGTTTAAGTCGTAAATGGATAATCTGATCAAAATACTTCTCCACTCAAAATACCTGTCGCTGGGACTGTACAAAACCTTTATAGCCCCAGTACTCACATACGCCTCTGAGACATGGACTTTATCCAAAACTGACGAAACCCTCTTAGCCGCTTTCGTGAGGAAGATGCTCAGAAGGATTTCTTGACCCGTATATGTGGAAGGACAATGAAGGAGTCGCGCTAACAATAGACGAGTTCTACGAGCTGTACGGTGATCTCACCATCGTGCAGCGAATTAGGCTCGCCAGGCTCCGGTGGGCTGGTCATGTCATGAGAATGGCACCGGACGACCCAGCCCGTAAAGTCCTTTTTTGCCGTCCACATGGACAGAGCAGGCGTGGTAGGCCCAAACGGAGATGGAATGATGGCGTTGATGCGTCCGCCAGAACGGCCGGGATAATGGGTTGGCAGACGCCGGCGCTAGACCGTGAGCTCTGTGCAATGAAGCATTGTGGACTTTTAGAGTAGCATTTGTTTATTACTGTTTGGTACACACCTTAGTCTAAGCATAATCATATAAGCACAAGTTTAAAAGGCTTTAATCAAACTGCCTTAGTGGTAAGTTGTAATCGGTTCCTCCTTATCGCTTCTTAGTGAGTTTCGTGTAGATTGGTATTGACATTTTTTTTTCTTGAAATGAGCCTCGATGCTGAAGTTGAGTAAATTCTGGAGTATTTTTTCAACTGCTCTAATACCTTACGTACAAATGACACAGTCTATGCTAGTCAAGGTCAAGTGCTGCCCTTGTAGTCCCAGACTTTATGAAGAAGCGATATTCTTGGCAGATCTTGTACGCATATCAACTTCTTTGATATTTGGTTTGCCATTTAGCGAAGAATCCTTTAAATGAACGAATTTCTCCAAATATTGTTCACAAAGCACTTTGTGTTGAATGACGTAATTCTTCTTTCTTGGCTTAACGACCTCTCTTAGGTGATGCTTGCCATTTTTGGCTTACTAGACTAATTGTTGACGCACTGTTGGATAGTCAGTCCTCACTATGGGGGAACGGCCCAGATGAGACATGAACCCCGGTCCTGCCGTGTAAAGATCAGCGCCGCCACTACCACCAGGCCGTCTAATTGACGTAATCCTGCATGGTAATTTGCTAATGTAAATGTAATATCAAAGTAAGACTCGCGTGCTTTTATACATCGAGCCATGCGTTTGAGATTTCTGAATTAAATTTTACATAAATGAACTTCGTAAACTCAAGTTATGGACGCTCCCGCAGCGATTGAATCTACATCTAGATGTAAGGGAAAGACATAATTGAATACTTATGCAGCTTGAAATATATTTTTCCAATGCTCAAAAAGCCATTGAAATTGAATCATAAAACAGTAGGCTCGTAAACCGTTTTCAAGTCCCTCCCCAAGGTACAGTTCGATTTCTAACGGAACGGCAACCCAGAACGCCATATCGCTCGCCAAAGAAAACTCACCCTTTCTCCGGTCAACCATCTGGGTGCATCTCGATCGCCACCCCGCGCCATCCTCGGGTGTGATGTTGGTATGGACTGGTGGAGCACGCGCACACACTAGACGCGCGCGCGAAAAGTCACTTCACAGGATCGGTTTTCAATCAGCGCCACCGGCCACCGTACTGCCATTACTGTGTAATATTCTTACTTTTCTGTTACTTTTCGAAGCGTAAAAGCAACTGCACACTCTCGCTAGGTCGCCGAGGAGGTACCCGTGTAAGGAGCAATAAGCGGCACTTTGCCGTAATTCATTCATTTGCAAGCATTCGAGGTCCGCCTGGGGGAGGGATGAAAAAACCGAGGGTCCGGTGGGAGGCGTCATCACCGGCAACAGTTGTCTTATTAGTTAGGTGCACCTGCAGTAAGGATGGTCCCAAAATGAAGTATGCGGCTGGCGTTCCGAGCGAGCCGGTTCGAGCAAGTTTAACATTTTAAACGCAGAACCACTGGTTTGCTTTTGAAGTAATAACAATAATAACGTGCTTTATAGACCAGCACAAGCATCGGTGATCGATCGATACGGTGGGTTACCGCTGGAGGTAAGCATAAAGAGGCCATTTTCAGTTTTGTGTGGCACGACCGCTAGACGCGAGAGTTAACGGCTCGTATTGGATCGCACACTGGCTTAGGGCCACTGCGCAGCAGAAGAAAAACACTCGACGCGAGCGAGTAGGTTCGTCGCTTACCGTCACACAAGTCGTTTGATTGTGTGTTGCTTCGCTTGCGGCGTCGTTGCAGTGATCGTGCTCGTTTTTTTTTCTTCTCAAACCGGGGCCCCGTTCGAAGCGTTCGATGTTCGCACATTGTTCCATTTGACGCGATGGGGTGCATTACACTGCCCGCCAGTCTGGTGCTGTTTGGTTACGAGCCCGGCTAGAGTTTGTTGCTGATGTTTCTTAGCAACCCTCACGAGAGCTACACTTGACGCGCGTTTGTGTGTATGCGTAGTCTCGCGCCATGTGGTGTGAAGCTTCATTTCGAGTGTTAAGGCAACGAAAAATGAGGGAACTAAGGCCGCGTCCACATGGTTCGGGTTGGCTGTCCATCCGGAGCGTGACCCAATCGAAGATGAGGCGTCAGTAAATTAGATTTGTCGCGTTTTATTTTCGCCACCATCCCTTGGAGCATCATCCGGCGCACTTTCATTCACGCCACCAATTCAATTTCGTCGCGCGACCCTGATTTGGCGACACTAATGGAATTTCGATGCACCGACCAATTTTTTCGATTAAACCTTCTTTTCCCTTTCCAATTGTTTTTGAGTTTCTCGAGCGCGTGAGAGATAGCGAAAGAGAGAGAGAGATACAAATTGCTTGCGTTGACACCGTGGGCAACCGTGTGCCGATCGATTAACGATTCGTCATTTGCACACAGTGTAAAGAAAAAACGCACATTGATTGATTAAGCGATCAAAAGGGAAAATCTTTAGAAGCGTTGCTTTCACTTCTAGCACATCCGCTAACCTTAGAAAGCAAAGGTAGGATAATCTATTAGTCACCCGAATAAGCGTCCATTGTAGTCAATTTCCATCAGCATTTCCACCAGCAAGAAACACGAGCGAGTAAAGCTTTGTTCTGCATTTAAAGTGTTTAGGATTAGGCACTTTATCGGTGGTTAATCGAAGGGTAAAAAAGGGTCAGTTAACCGAAAAACAAAATGTAGATTTTTAAAGCCAGTTCAAACCGGCGAGAAAGATAATGCGGTCAAGCTGGTGCAGGAGAGACCCTTTTGTGTTCACTTAGCTGCTCCTACCTAATGTTCAGTCGCAATCTAATGTCTAACGTATTTTGTTTCTCCCTCGTTGTAGGGTAGCGTAAAAAAGGGTAGCCTACAGAGCGCGAAGGGAGAATGAGATACGGTGGGCATAAATTATCCGTCAATGTGCAACATGCACACGCGTTCCCCGGGTTAAGAGATGCGGTCAAGAGCAGCTCTAAAGGTGAGCCACAGTGAGAGCTGCATAAGAGGTGAGAGCCAACGATAGATGGGAGAGAGTGAGTTCCATCGAAAGGAACTCACCATCGATCGGGGTTCGTGCAAACCGCGCCAACGCGCGTACGATCAATGAAGGGTTTAAGCTCTAGCACAACGGACGCGGGTTCGTTGCTTACCGTGCGGTTGAAGTCGTTCGTTTTCTGCGTGCGCGTTTGTTTTACTTTTTCGACCCGTGTGTGTGCGACTGTTATTGGTTTGTTTTAGTTTAATTTTTTCTCGGTTTCGTTTTCTTCTCGTTTTCCTCGCCGGAAAGAACACCTGTTCCAACGAAAAGGTGGTTTGTGTGGAGTCAGCAAGAATGCTGTAACTAGTTTTTGTTTTCTCTTCCCGTGGCATTGCGATCGTGAGCGTGTTTCAAGTGTGATTCATCGGTATCTGGGTTCTGGTGGCCGTGTGTAACTGGGAATGAGAACAATTCCAAACACGAGACCTCCGCGTGTGTGTGTGTGTGGTAAAGTTCGTTGAAAGTGACTTTTGTTGAAGGGTTCTTTAAAGTGAAGCGAGAAGAAAAGCTAAACAAGCAAAACGATTCTTCGTAGTACAGTGATCTATTGTAACGATTTTAAGCGGCAAATCTTTCAAGAAATACGGATATAAAATTCCATCGAAAAGCAGCGAATCAGTCAGTGGTGAAAGAGCGATCCACGATCATTTCCCATCATGTTGTGTTTGCTCAGCGGGTCTAGGCAACGCGTCTGTTATTGTTTTTCCTCTGTGTCTGCTGGTGTTGTGCTTTGCTTCAGCATCTTCCACGCGATCGGAAGATCGGTCTGTGCTCAAGTGTTTCGAGTTTTTTCGGTCAGCTTCTAGTCAGGTTTTGCACCAACACCTTGCTCGGTTGGTGGTTGGTATTATTCAAATTTAACGGTGTGAAAACGACGATCTCGCCTAACACTTCCATCGATGGTGTACGGTTGCTTCCATTTTCGGTTCACCCACTGCTGAAGCTTTCCAGTTCTATCGAATCGCAGCGTAGGTGAATGGTGAAGCGTGTGCGCGTGTCGGAAGCGATCTACTCCGACGCTTGGGATCGCGGGATCGTCGAAATGACGATCCGACGCGGAAAACAATCGCCCTTTGACGGAAGACGTCCATTACGCGTGCTGCTGCTAGTGGCGCACAGTGTCATTGGACATGCAATTTAGCCTCTTTTCCGGACCCGAGGGTAGCACAACGAACACAAGCGAACATAAAAATAAATTTGAGAGAAGAAAAATATAAAAGGCCGGCCGAATTTATGATAGTATCGGGATGGTGTAGAAAGTGTTTGAAAAATAAATAGATCATCGCTCGGCGCTTCACACAACCCCTTAATTGCCCATTGAATGTGGTGGCGTGCGTACCTTTTTTGGTGGAAATTAATAAATTTATAATTTTTTGGAGCCCTTTTTCCGTTTCAAAAAAAAAAAAAAACGGTGTCACAGAGCAAGAAAAAGCGTCTTGGATCGAGGTCAGAAAATTTGGAAGAAAGGTTTTTGGGAAGAATTTACGTTAATGTGATGTTATGTTTCAAATCCACAGTGAAACAGCGTTTTGTCCAATCAAGTGATTTGTACCACGTACAAGCGACGAACCTCGGTCGGTGGCTGCTGCTATAAAACATACGTTCGAGTGTTGTAACCAGTGTGTGTCTGCAATAAAAGCACCTAGTGACGAGTGAAATAAAACAAAGAAGAAGCATACTTTCCTTCAGCCGAACCGTTACAAATCTGGTCGGTGGGTTTTGGATGGGTGATATCATCATCATCATTATAATTTTACTTGCCCGCCAACTAACTTCAATGCCTCTACAGCTGACCGAAGCCATTGTGCTTAACGAGAAATATTGCTAGTGAACAACACGACCGGGTAATAAGAAGGTGCGGGTGCTTTAATTTATACGCACACATAAAAATAAATTTGAGAGAAGAAAAATATAAAAGGCCGGCCGAATTTATGATAGTATCGGGATGGTGTAGAAAGTGTTTGAAAAATAAATAGATCATCGCTCGGCGCTTCACACAACCCCTTAATTGCCCATTGAATGTGGTGGCGTGCGTACCTTTTTTGGTGGAAATTAATAAATTTATAATTTTTTGGAGCCCTTTTTCCGTTTCAAAATAAAAAAACGGTGTCACAGAGCAAGAAAAAGCGTCTTGGATCGAGGTCAGAAAATTTGGAAGAAAGGTTTTTGGGAAGAATTTACGTTAATGTGATGTTATGTTTCAAATCCACAGTGAAACAGCGTTTTGTCCAATCAAGTGATTTGTACCACGTACAAGCGACGAACCTCGGTCGGTGGCTGCTGCTATAAAACATACGTTCGAGTGTTGTAACCAGTGTGTGTCTGCAATAAAAGCACCTAGTGACGAGTGAAATAAAACAAAGAAGAAGCATACTTTCCTTCAGCCGAACCGTTACAAATCTGGTCGGTGGGTTTTGGATGGGTGATATCATCATCATCATTATAATTTTACTTGCCCGCCAACTAACTTCAATGCCTCTACAGCTGACCGAAGCCATTGTGCTTAACGAGAAATATTGCTAGTGAACAACACGACCGGGTAATAAGAAGGTGCGGGTGCTTTAATTTATACGCACCGCAGAGTGTCGCTCGGTACGGTCTGCGAGTCCTTCACCGTGCACCTCATTCTGAACGGACGCTTCCGTGACTTATGGGAATTAAGTAATTAAAAAATTTCGCCTCATCATCATTATTGTCGGGCAGCAGCAGCAGCAGCATCGTGTGACCACCTTCAAACCTCCCCCTTCTGTGTCGCTCCGTGGTGGTTTTTTCTTAGTGTTGATTCGGCGACCTCGACGTCATCAATCATCTCGTGCTCAGCAGAAGTGCTTTAGACAGTGTAGTGAAGTTTTTTTTTTCTCTTGGGTGCGAGTTCCGCAAACATAACCGATCGGTCTTAAAACAGTGCCGAGCTCAGTGTGAAAGTGTCTGTTTTTGTTTCACTCGTGTGTGTGTGTGGTGTTCAATTTCGATGCTGCACCCCAGCGGATCGAAGACATAATTTGAAGTGTTTAAGTTTTTTTTTTTTTGTTGTTGTTGTTCGTCTGTCCGGTGTCGGAAAGTGATCCCACAAGCCTTCACACTTCTTCGCCGGGCGCATCATCATTAGCGTTGCGTTGGTTGGAAGCTGAGATCATAAATTAACCATCCACTGTACCGCTAACAAAAAATCGCCGAGTGACAGAGTGAAGCAGCATAGACACAGCAGCAGAAGACGAGGAAGGAGCTACCAAACAACGCATAAAGGTAAACAGCCAACATCTTGGTGCGCAATGTTGCTCTGTAAGGTGGAAAGAAAACAACCAACCGCACCAAAAATTAGTCAACTTTCACACTCTTTTCGATTCAATTTGGTGAGCACCACTCCGATTCGGTATGCTTTAAATACTGTGCGCAGTTAAATGTTGACCACTCACACAGAGCCCGAACGCTCGGTATCGGTTCGATCGCTCTTTAGTTAATTGATTCTGATATTTATGCGTTCGGACTGGTTTTGGGCAGCTTTTCGAAAAATGGGAATGGAAGAAGCTGCTGCTGCTGCTGCTCTGAATTCGAATTCGTAATAATCTGGTTGAAGGACACGAAACCGACGAACGAAACTGAAACTGAAACGCTTCAACCATCTGGTAAAAGGAGACCGGAATGTATTGGCGAAACAAATCAGTTGTAGAATAATGACAACTGTTACGACGCGTATTTTGAACTGGAGTTGGACTGTGTTTTTTTATTTGTTGTTGGTCTCAGATAGATGCTGCCTTCCTGACGGCAAGCAACACAAAAAATCGATCATGTGTGCATAGGGACAACCAGCTGGAGAAGCAAAAGCAACAAAAAAAAGAAGTTATGTTCAACATGCATGACAACAGCGAAAACTAGGGGGACAAAAAAAAACGGCGCAACCTAAAGCCCGAAGGAATTGCTATTGGAGATTGCGCAAAGTCTCAGCGTCTCAGTACGGCGCACCCAGAGCTAGCGTAACAATCCTGCCGGCGGTCGCCATCTGGCCGAAAGGGAAAGGGAGAATATGGAGAACGGGGCAAAAAAAACCCGACGACACATGAATGCTTGTGGCCTGTGGCAAGTGCCAGGCATGTGTGTCCGCTTGACACAGTGAGGTTCTGGTTGCGCTCTCTGTAGATCGGCGTTTGTGGTCCACAGCGTGTTTGAAGCCGGTGGTTCGATTGCAAGATGAAATATTATAGCACGCCGGGAGAAGCGAAACCGTGAAGTGTGAATGTGTTATACGCACACGCAACTGGCGGGTGCGTGCAAACAGGTGGACATAATTGATACCTGCGCGTAGAATGCGTAGAATGACAAACGCACCACGCGGGGCTGTACGGGTGCCAATAGGTGTGTGATGATCAATCGGACATGATTACGCGGTTCGATTGGAGATCCTGTACTACGGGCCAGTGGTAGAGCACTTTGGGCTTTTGATGGGATAGTTTTTCGAGCTAAGGAATTATATTTGATGATTTTAGAGGCGCTCAAGTTGATCAAGCTAAGAGAAATAATGCTAAATTATTTATGTAGTTTGAAGTTTCTTCGATTTTTAAGTTTAAATTGGAGTTAAGGCTCTAGTAAGTCGCGTGTGATGAAAATCTTGTGTTAATTGTTAGGATTCCTGCTAAGGATTTGCTTATTATTATGGCTTTTTAATGCAAAATAAACTTAAGAAAAGTTTTTGATTGGTTTTGAGCTTAGCATACATCTCTGTTGCTTTCTAACTTACCGAAATTGGAATACTGGAGTTGGAAATTTAATTTTAATTTGCCATAATCAACCCACGACTCGAGTTTAACTCGCTGGAAACCCGTAAGGTTACCGTACAGCTCATATATGTCCTTTAAAGGCTCGAACAATCATTCTTTCTTGGCCCGCCCGTAGGGAGCACTTCTAATAGACATGGCCTGGTTTTTAATGGTTCTGTTTTTGGCAGTATTGAGGGTGGCTTGCAAGTTCTCTCCCCCAACCTCCTGTGTCGTCGGAGGACCTACGCTTTCTAGCGATTTAAAGTCCCGTAGGAAGCCAAGGCAGAAAGGTTAGCTTGTTCCGTTCAATTTGGCCATATCACCCATCTTCCCAAGGGGTTGGGTTTGGTTCAGATCAGTCATCAAAGCTCAGATATTAGGCGAGACATGTTATCGTTCTATACGCTGGGGTCGTATTGGGTCGAAGTAGGGTATGGAGAGCCTTTGTTGACGTTCAGGAGGTTTCAGATCAATAATTTACCAGTGCAGTATTGCGCCCACGCTAATTAATAGAACAAAGACTTTAACAAAGATAGAACAAGAGATATTTTTAAACCCATTTTGTATTCTCGTGTTTCTATACGAATATCCTGATGATAGTTTCTTGCTCAAAATATCCGTTTTTTTATTCAAGTAGAACGGCCTGCCTGTATTGCTTCTAGAAATATCCAGTTTTAATGAGGTAAAATTCATTTTTCCATAATTGCAACGGTTAATCTGTCTTAAAGTCTTTCATTATTTTGTTTTCATTGTATATAAACACAATATAATTAATATATTACCGTTTTGTGTAGTAAGGATTATCGCATAGTTGCTGGAAGTAGGATTTGCTTTGCCAGTTACGGGAATGCCAGTTACGGTAGATCGAAAGCACTCAAAGTTATAGAGCCAGAGAAGAAGAGGTTGAGATATACTTTTGGATGGTTTTGCTTATGAAACTTTTATGCAACTCTGTTTTCTATTTATTAGATGTAAGTATGATTCTTGTATGGGCGTGTGGTAGATGCGACAGCAGCGCCGGTCTTCACATGGCAGGACCGGGGTTCAAGTCTCATCTGGGCCGTTCCCCCATAGTGAGGATTGACTAACCAACTATGCAGTAACAATATGTCTAGTAAACCAAAAATGGCAGGCATGAGCAAAGAGAGGTCGTTAGGCCAAGAAATAAGAGAAGTATGGTTCATTAGACGGAGAATAAAGCTGTCCATTTGTGTTATTGAATGTTGTCTAGGGCAGAAATCGAGAAAATAACGAACCATATCTTCTCATAACTTTGTTCTACACTTTATCGTAGAAAGTCGATTCTATATGTCAATGAGGACTCGAATTTCAATTTAAAACAAGACAAATTGAAGGAATATTCATTCTAAGGACAAGTAGTAGCAGAAACCCTTCGATGACTATGTCATTTCTTCAATGTCTTTCTCTCTATCAGAAATAAATCAATTCTGCTATAAAATTCTATCCAAAATACGCTCCTAGAGCAGCCACTATGCAGGAAAAAGCGTGTTGCAAATATACATTTCAAACTGCTCTGCTGCTCCCCTTTTAAATCATTTCCACCGAGAGCCCGATTGTCAAAGCATACTAATCATGGCGTGTTTGCCCGACAGCGGGGTGGGGGTTCGTCGCTTATAACGCGATCGCAATCTCTTTATCCGATCTTTTGATACCGATTGCGGATTTTTCTGCCTCGTTCCCTTCGGCCGCTGACAGCCACGGCCGGAGAAAGAGAAAGACCGGGAGCATGCCGGCTTAATGCATGCAAATAATTTTTTTTTTTTTTTTTTATTTATAGAGGCTTTGGGTCTCATAGACCTCATTCGCCTCTTTTCTGTCTATTGTTACATGTGTGGTACAACTATTGCGAGTGTGGCTAATCTGTTACATGAAATTCTTATAATGGTAAAACTATTGTGCGTAGAATTTAAATTTCTCGGTACAGGTTGCTGATGCGTAAAAATCGGATGAGGCGGTTCTGCTGTTGTTTGTCGGGTGATAGTATGATGGCTAGGTCGGTATCGAGTTGGCAGGTGGCTCGGTGTGTAGTGTATCCATGGCAATCGGTAAGGATGTGGCGGACCGTAATGTCGACGCCACAGAAGCTGCAAAGTGGTGGACTGGATCTATCGAGAAGGTAGGAGTGTGTCAGGCGGGTATGACCGATGCGAAGGCGGGAAAGGACTCGTTGGATGTGGCTGGAATCGGGATCATCCCAAGGTGCTGTGTTGTGCTTGATGGAGCGGAGTTTTGTAGAGATGTCTAGGTTGTGCCAAGTGGTGTTCCAGTGTTGAGCGACTATTGCGTTAGTGAAGCGGATGGTGTCTCGGCGTGAAAGAGCGCTGTGTGGTTCGGCTGGACGAAGCCGACCCTCGTTGGCCAGTCGATCGGCTTTCTCATTTCCGTCGATTAGCGCTCCATCGATTAACCGTGCCAGCATACAACAGGTAAGAAACGGAAAAGGTCAGCAAACCCTCCGACCGACCGCGCTCACGATATAATACGATAACGAGGGAACGTGGATGAAATTACGTGTCCGTGTCCGGGGGTTGGAAAATTCGGTCGGAAAAATTATTTATCCCATCAACGCACTTGCAGAAAGAGCAAGAGCCCGAATGCTTTTTCTGCTGACGATGCGCTGCCCCGGCATAAAGATGTCATCGTTGCTGTACAACGAACACAAAACAAGGACACCATCACGCTAGTGGTGAGTTGGATC
>KZ061582.1:359230-374447 GCA_002091835.1 Anopheles maculatus | reverse complement strand
CGCGCTCGCACACACACACACACCCACACACACACACACACACCCACACACACACACACACACCCACACACACACGCACACACGCAAACCCAAGCACAACTTATTTCTGGGTTTTTCCCACCAATGCACACACCAACGGGTACAATATGCCCCGGTGAAAACCCCCGGGGAAAAACCACGGGTACAACGGGTAGCACACACACACACACACACCCACACACACACGCACACACGCAAACCCAAGCACAACTTATTTCTGGGTTTTTCCCACCAATGCACACACCAACGGGTACAATATGCCCCGGTGAAAACCCCCGGGGAAAAACCACGGGTACAACGGGTAGCAAACTGCACACCACACTGCACAGCGAACACGGTGAAGCGATATAGCAGTAAGGAGGCGAAAATCACACGGCAACAGATCACAAACTAGGAGCACAAGTAAAACACGTCCTTCCAGATTGACTGTCACAGTAAGAGTTGGCATGCAAATAATGGGCTTGGTGTTTGCGAAAAGGATGGTTTCCGTTTTCGGTTTCGGCGAGCCTGCAAAGCTCGCCAAATCGATACGATCGGTGGCGTGATCTCGTTGTGGTTGAATGATAGGCACACCGCGGGTACACCGCGGAGCAGGTGTTTAATGATTATGGAGCCATTTTTCATGCCCGCTACCAACTGTCCAAGTCACTCCGCATCCTTCCACTGTGCCCCGATGCTGGCAAAGAACTTCATTTCCTTTCCAATGTGTCTTTTACCGGGGGCCCTTTAAATAAGCACTTTTAAAACCTTTTTCTCGTGTGCGTGCGTGCGGTACTCCTGCTTTTGTTGTTGCCTCCTTCATGCCGCCTTTGTGACACAGTCTTCCCAAGTGATAAACATGAGTTTCGCGGCCTTGTGACCTCGTAAGCACGAGATGAAGATTGATGCCCGGGTTATGTGGCGTGGTGGTTGCCAAAATTTGTTTTCTCTGTCCCGCGTCCTACCATTGGAAACTGGAGGGAAAACCCCAAAACCAGAAAAAATCGCACTCTACACCATACTTTGCATGTCCAACTTTCTTTGACCCTCCTCACCGCATGATTCCGTGTTTTTGTTGTGTGTGTGTTTTGGTTTGTTTCACTCACTTCTCTCGCCAGGTTCGTCGTTCTTCCGTGAAAGGTTTTGTGTGGTGCGTGATACGGGCTGAACCATTACCGGGCTGAGAGTCAGTGTTAAAACGAAAACACGACCACACGGTGTGTGCGGGAGGGAAAACGAAATTTAAAAAGAAAACCACTGCCCACACCGACACACGCACGCATTAATTTTGGCAAAAAGGCAACCACGGTGGAAGCTGGATGCAGAAACAACGCGAGCAGCAAAGCACCAAAAAAAAACGGTTGTCTAAATTACGATTTCATTACCACCATTATGATATGGCCTAGTTCCGGGCATACGGCACGTCTTTTTCGAGCCGTTTGTTTCTCCTTTTTTCTGGACGTTGTTGGCTCTGCCATTGCACTTTTGCTGCTTGGCGATGTCTTACACATCTTCGGATGAGTGCGTTTTCGGTCTAGAGGCGAGAGAGCGAGTTTTCCCTTTGGTCGGGGCATGTCGCGTGTGGCGACCCCCGAGGTCAGATGCCGTTTTGTATGTTATCCGTTTCGGGTGCCGACTTTTCGGTCGATAAATTTCGCATCGTTCGTCGATGTGTCGATAGGTTTGATAACCGACTTTTGAATGTTTTATTTCGCCGGTCGAACGATGAAGTAATCAGCGTGTTGGGAAACGGTATGGTAGCGACATTCACATCCTTCTTAGGGTTACACACAGATCTGGTCAAAAGTGGTTTGAGAGGCTTGTTGAAGATGATGATTGATGTAAGAGGGCTTTTTGGAGAGTTGTTATTCAATTTCAAGAGCCTTACATTTGGAGGAGTCATCAGTAGCTACGAGGTTTTTCTGCACACATGAGAATAGAACAATATTCTGTTGGATATTACGAACATAATTTAAAATGTCTAAAGTATGAGGAAAATTACTTAAGATCTGGAGAAGTCTTAGTGACTTCACAACCGTATAAATGACACTTGGTGGCAGTTGGGTCCTTAGAAACATTATTTGTGTGGTAGGTGCCGTCTTAAGATAATTCTAAAAGACCGGGACCTACATAGACAACAAATAATATCAGTAAGGTTAATTCTACTATCTAGGATTTAGAGATGTAGGGATTTGGAGTTTAAAATCGGTAATTTGATGTGAATGACTCCTTGTCCAGAAAAATATAGCAGTCATGATACTTATAAATGATAAACAATCCTATTTTGAGGAAAGAGAAAATGCACATGTTCAGAGGATATATTCAGTACTTCGAAGATTCTTAGATCTTTGATGTGGTAGACTTGAAATGAAGGTATTAGAGTCTATCCTATATTATGCTAGATAGGTCTAGGACAGCATAAGCAGCTTTATAGGCCAAAAATGTCAATGAAGTCCTAATTATTGCACTTTAGTAACAACACAAATGGATATTGAGGATTTAGTTTGTTTTGATCTATAGTCCCTAGTTTCGAGTTCTGCAGTTGTGAAAGAATTGAGAGAAGAAGTTTGAATTGCTCTTTTATAGCACCTTAATTCCAAACTGAGCTAATCATACAGAAATTTTGAGGTTGCGGCTCAAAAACATTCGACAGATAACGCTTGGTGGAAATGGCTCACAATTTATAGGAAAAATATGTAAAAAAAACCCCCTCAATTCCACTGCAAAACAAACCCGGTAGAAGTCATTCCCCTTTTTACCCAGACGAAACAGTCTTCCCATCCATTAAGGTGTCCAGCAAGCCAAACAACGAAACCGCAACGTGTTCTTACGGTGGCGTTGCTTCGACCGAAACAAACGAATACAACACATTCTGTTCCACGCGAGTTGCTTTTGCCTTTTGCCCACTTTATTGAACCATCAAACCGTAGCGTTCCTGCCAGCACTGCACCACAGCACATGTGTGTACGGTTCTGCATATCATTTTGGAGGTTTCTTCCATTAACGCGCTGCTTCGTATCAGCCCGCTGACGGACTATTCCCGTTAAACGTTCCACGATGGTAGCCCACCTGTGAGCGTCCAGAATTTCCGGGCCAAACAATAACAAGTGGAAATGGAACTCCGTTGCGTTGATAAAGCTCCGACACAGAACAACAGATTGCTTACGGGCGGATATCCGTCGCTTGTTGGGTTAAAGAATTGGACGAAAACAACTCTCTCGAAAAAAGATACGCACACGCGAAAAAACGCCTAACCTCGAGTCCGCGCTGAAATTCGCTTCAGCGCCATCTACTCTAGCGAGTTGCGAAATTCTGCGGAATTGGGCGTTTATTGTCTAGGCGGCTCACGCGCGTACAACGACGCCTTCGCGGTACAGACGCTGCACACGCCTGCGTTTCGAACGCGTTCGAGGATTAATAATTGTGATTTATGAAGGTGCAAAGCTGTGCAGTGCCGAGGACCAAACTCTTTGTGTCTCGGCTAGCGTTTGTTCGTTCGAGAGGGGCCACCACAAGACAGGGCGTCATGAAATCTGTGTGAACTGAGGCGGGTCTTATAGACTGGCGGTGATTAATGCAGTAGCCGGCGTTTGGGTACGGTACGCTTCGGCATCTTGGCTTGGACTGTGTTCGGCGGAATGGGTTGACATTATGCGGCACCCATTTTTAATCGAAGCGCGAGTACGTTGTCATGCATTTACATTGAGAAGGGCATTGTAGTAGGGTGCTTGTGGTGCTCTGGATAATTGCAGCTAATTCAATGTTTTATTGCTCTAAATGAATTAATTATATGGTGGGACATGTAGCTCTAGCATAGATTCAAGGAACCTAGTGTCTTAGATAGAGTTTTTCTTTAATCATTCTGAAGTTAATGATAGATCTGAGTTGCGATGTTTATCTTGAAGTTATTTGAAATAATACAAAGTTTAAGCTATTATAGAGGTAGAAATGTAGGAGTCATTGAATACTCCAACGTCTATCGTCTTGAGTTAACTATGAAGCTCTAAAAATTATATTAAAGTAACAAAACGACTTCTAGAGAGTAGTTCCTAAAGCCGAGAAATTACTCAATACACACAAACGAGTATAGGCATCCAAAAGCCTATGGAAACTTTCTACCTCAACAGGTTTTGCAAAAAAAAATGGTTTGCATATCAGACATCTTGCAAACGACACACATTACCCGGACATATTGCTTAATTGATGTCGATTGACATATCAGTAATGAGTTATGAACCTTTTACCCCTGTTGATATGCGATTCGGACCGCCCTACCAGATAACCAAGACCCTCAAACCAGGCAATTAGGCCCGTTAGACATTGCCGACCACCGCCTTCAGCTGCCGACAGGTTTTGGACCGGCCTAATGAGTGTCCACACAGTGTCCATGGGCAATTGTCAGCAGGCCACCATGTATTTGATTGAACGAAGGGAGAGGTCACATTCCTGGTAACTAGTTTCGGGGTCGGTCCAAGAACACCTTGTCGTATAATTACACCGGTACCGCTACAGCTACGAACTTGTGACCTCTTCTTGCTGAAGCCAGTTTCCATTGGTACCTGACTGCTTTGGAGTGCAGCAACTCTTGTCACTGTCGTTTGAAAGGAAACGGTAGTTCACCGAATTGTGTCTCGAGAGCGAGCGAGCGAGACCAGGGTTTTCTTTTCTTCCCAACCGAAGTCACCGAAGCGCGTAGCTGGGATTGTGAAAGACCGTTTCCCCATGGCTAACTCGGAGCAGGATGAGGTGAATGTTGTTTCGGTGGTTTACTCTCGTCCACTTGCCCGTAGATCGTTAGCCTCTGATAGGGAATCCTCACGTACGATGAGATACAATGAGCACAGTATACAGTAGACACCCTTTGCTTCGCGTGCTGCAAAGCAAAAAAACCGATTTGATTTGGAGACCAGCGAGAAATATTAAATCAGTGGAACGAAGCCATCCACCAGAGCGCCAGCCCCTAGCATAGTAGTTGCTGGTGCGTGATCAGTGAGCAGAAAATAAAAGCAAACTGTGTGTAAAGACAGCTCGCCAGTGATCAGGGCTAAATGGACGAGAGAAATGTTTCGCAATGTGTTTTCTTGGTTGAAGAATTTATTAAACGAACAAACCCCGGTCGGCAATTCGTTGGCCGGCGTCTATATAACAGCCGTTTCTTCGTCTGATTACATATATACATTTTAAAATTAGCAAAAACCGGGAGAGAATCTCGGCTCGGTTTAAGATAGCGGACCACCAAACCTAATTAGAATCGATGAATAAATAATCGATGAATGTGTGAAAGGAACAGCTGTCTTGGAGTCTTCGAAAGCTAATCCCTCTTCTTCAGTGCGTTTGCATGGCGATAACATCTGGTATATATGAATATGTATTACATC
This sequence comes from Anopheles maculatus, assembly GCA_002091835.1. NCBI lineage: Eukaryota > Metazoa > Arthropoda > Insecta > Diptera > Culicidae > Anopheles > Anopheles maculatus. The sequence goes on along the minus strand of KZ061582.1, from coordinate 369,051 downwards.
GTTTATGCCCGTCAAAGCTGGAGAGACATACGCGTACCATATGAACTGGACTTGCAATAGCTTCTAAGCAGGATTAGTCATTTCATTAACTTTGCTTGGTACGTTCGCAACTCACCACCAGGAAGTTTAACGACTTCGGGCAGGGTGGATCTCATTAGTTTCGCTCTGATGAATTCGTACGTGTATACCAGGGAACACCGGGAAACGATGCTCGGGTTGAGTAATACGGACGAAATTAACAGGTTCGTTCTCTATCCTGCCCGATAGACAGCCCTAGAGTAAGCCAGCTACATGTCTAGGAAGCCGACGAACCTTTCACTGCTGTAGCCGTGTGATCCTTCAAGCGAATCTTCAAGCTCCAACAACTGTTTGTACACCGTTTCTATTTGTACTGCTGTTTAACTTCCGCTTGCTTGCTTTGTCTTGAATTCTGGAACAATATACGAAAGAACTCAATGCTCGTATGTCAACAACTTTGCCGTTAAACTGCTTTTTGATGATCACTAGCTTTTGTTTGGTGATTAATTTCGTCGTTTGCTTTAATTTGTTGTTTGACTCGTTTTCTCTATTCTTTTGCGCTGCCTTGAGGTAGCCCTCATTACCTTTTTCTCAAAAACTATATGCACTTAAGCACCGGTCGCCGGTCGCGCATGACGTTTTGTTTGCCAGGTCGGCCCGGTATGGCAAAATCGGATTTCGGATGGTTGTGTTTTATTTATCCATTTAGTTTTGCAATACGCACTTACCGGAGGTTGGCCACTTTACCGCCATTCTTCGGCAGTTCCCTCCCAAGCTCTCTCGGGTGTAACGAAGTGGATTTAGTTCGCTCGTGTGGAACGCGCGCTCGCGTATCGGTCAAATCGGTTAGCGAAGGAAAAATGAAACAAAAATCTATTAGCAGGTGGTTCAAACCAATGGAACAGAAGAAAAAAACAAAAACGAGATAAAAATAGGAGAAAACAATCTTGAAAAGCATCACGCAACGGCAAGGTTACCCCAGACAGTCGGCACGGATCGAGCTAAGCTCGGTCCCGTCTGCGTTCGTATGGGCGCAAATGGACGATCTAACGAGCAAGAGGCGGTGATTAGCATTGCGCTTAAGTTTGACTTGAAGTTATCGACCGTTTAGCAGCATTAGCAAGCGCGTAACAGATAGCACCGGCTACAAATTGCCACCGCGCGCGCGTGTGTACTGTGTCTCAATAAAGGCTTTCGATGCCGGTTCACCTGTTCCGAGCGCCAAATGCTTTTAAAGCAACATCGATTTTGTACCAATCGTACAACACTCATTACACCCAGCGCGGCTCTGTGGTCTGTCCTTGAGTCGGTTGGTCACTGACTGGAAGCCTGTACTGTACGGGACACAACACAACTTCAACAGGATACCGAAACGATTCAATCTTGCCTTGCGTTTTTCAATGTCTAAGCGCCAACCTAATTCCAATCGCCTTCTACACCGTCGTGAGGTCATCAGGCGGCAGGCTGCCGAAAATCCAAATGCCGCAGTGAAGTGTCAATCCGTGCTTGAAGCTGTCAAAATCACGCTACACCTTGCTGCGTCGGGAGGATCTGGTGGAGGGGACGCGCGGAGGGAAGCTGTATTCAAATTTCAAGGACCACCTGGTGTTGGATAGTGGTGATTGTAGAAAGAGCACACATTGGATTGAAGGATACATGAGCACTCTCGAGCATGTAAATGCGAAGGAGAATCGGTTAAGGTGCCCCCTCGAGTCTGATGTTCTGATGACTAACAACAAGCGAAAAAGGAAGGGGTTCTATAGAAATTTGGAGGTTTTGTTTTCTATATTAAATTACTTTGAATGCTTACGAATGAAGGTTTTGAAGGTTGTACTGTGAGTGCATGTGAAGCCAGTGATAGATTAATTGATTCGATACAGTATAAAAAAATCGCAGTCTCTTATAAGTTTTCTGTGTAACATAGAAGCTCTCACAGATGGTACACAACTCTTCAAAAATAAATTTTTTGAAAGGGATTTAGACACATATAAAATAGTGATTGAATCATAAATCGACAAATTGCAGAGATACAAGTTTTGAAGTTATTTATACTGTGGTGGGACTCTTTATTGGTTGTGTATTACGATCTTCGTGTTCTACCACATTTTATTTTATTTAATAGCTTCTAGTCATGTTTTAGATTAGTGGAACTTGTTATAGAACGTGTACTAAAAGATAAAGGTCGTCAAGCATTTAAAATTCTGGTGGGACACTTAACACATCATGTATTATGAACACCAGCTTCCTTAGTTTAGAAATGCTCTTATTTGGTGAAAGTTATTGTGAATTTTGCACTACGAGCTGCTAGCTACTACCGAGTATTCTTGTGGTTGGTTACCTTATCCTGCTATGCCATTGAGTATTTATTATTGAAATGTTAAATTTTGGATTTGGTGGGACTCATAGTAGGTATTGTATTAAGAGCTAAAATTTGTTAGAGAAATATTTTTGAGAATTTCAAGAATTATGAAATTATATGTTTGTTCAGCTAGCTTTAAGGTGAATATTGTGAATAGAATTGAAGCAGTTTTTCTTTTGTAGGGATTCATTTTGCATTGTGTAATATGAACTGGAAGATTAAAATGTATCCCTCTTCATCAGGATTATTTATGTTAAATCGTTATTTTACGCAAATGCCTAGCATGAATATCCAGATATCCGTCCGTTCATTCGCTGTGTTGCAGCAACAAACCGCAGGAAGCAACAGTTAACAGACGGAAAGGAAATTGCAAAACATCGTCACTTCCTGGCTGCAGGCCGGAGACAATATGCATTCGCACCGTTCCAGTGTGACTGCTTGCTGTCGCACGCCGCCCGTTCATTCGCTTAACACAGCTTGAATGCCATTTTCATACTTATAAGTTGCAAGGTTGCCCAGTGTTTTCAAGCCAATTCTTCCTGCCGACCCGAGCCATATGGTGATCGTGCCTCGGTTTGCCTACTTAAACGGTGGCGAGAAATCACAGCAACCCTTCAACTTCAACTTTGAGTTTGAGCAGCGTTTGTGCGAAGTGGTGAGGACGTGATGACAATCAATCAATTTGCTTTTGATCGGTAACGGCGTGCGCATACTTATCAGCCCGAAAAAAAAGCCCGCCACCGGTTGGTGCCACCGGTTTGGAGTAGAGAAATTTAACTGCGAAAGCATTCCGAGCATCCCGAGCAGCACGGGGAACGCATCTTCCATTCTTTATCGTACCTGGAGAAAATTCCTTTCGCTAAACTCCCGCCCGACTGCATCGGATGCATCTAGCCGTGCATGCGTTTCTGAGTCCGTAAAATATGAACGGCCCACTAGAATCGCAACGGAACGGTCTCGCCCGCAAGCAATATAGGTGGACCGATGGGTGCAGACATCATCCATCCATTTGGCTCGTTTGGCCGTCAGGAGTTACGAAGAAAAATAGCATCGCTCTCCACGCGTGTGATGCGTGTTCTGCCCAGGGATGGGTGGCAATAACGAAATCACATCACGATTTTTGGCCCGCCGTTCTTCAGTGTGAATTTCTCATGCTACCGTACCGGCGCACAACGAAAAAGACAAACAAAACCAACCATGTTCACGAGGTGAGTTCCTCGTTTGTTTGTTTTTTTGCTTACTGCTGCTGCTTCTCTTATTTACTGTCACCCGTGGATCAACCGAAACGTGAAACAATGTTGGGTGAAGCAAAAATTGTGATGCTTAAAGGCAATGCTTTAAAGCTGCGTCCAGAACGCGTTCCGTACTAGCGTTGTGTGAGGGTTTTCTTCATTCCGGTTGACGCTGTAACGCGATCGTTCGGCCAGAAGATTACTGTTTTTTATGAGTCATTAATGTTTTGCGAAATGGTGTAGCGGGTTATTTTGGTGTGTTTTGCTTTACTTTATTTGCTGCACGCTCATTTTACAGACATAGCCCGGTTGCCTAACGAGAAAGGTGTGATGTGAATATGAGCTTGCGGTTTGCCTGTGGAGAGGGCTTGATGCTTGAAGATGGTTTGGATTTCGCCGACCATTCGTTACTTGATGCACACTAGGCACTGTAGAACAAATAGTGAGGCTCAATTATGGCCATGACATTTGGTATATGTAAATATGAAGTCTTCTTGGTAGCAAAATGGACTAGATAGAGCTTCTATAGTTGTTACACCTAACTATAATCGCGTACTCTGAAGCTCAAGAAGAGTTTTTAAATAACACTTTAATGTCGTACGAAGTTCGTAGTCACATCTCATCTTACAGCATGAGATGCATGTGTTTCCCCTTCATAATTCATCTCACATTCTAGTCCCACTCAAAATGCTCCGATGTCAAGTCTTCTCCAGTTTAAAGGTCGCCTGCCATCAAAACAACGGTCCCTTAATAAGGTAATTGAATGTGGCTCGCAGTTCCAATTACTTGCCCAACTCTAACCGCAGCAAAATATCATTTAACCCAACTCCCCGGAGCTGGTGGTACCTGGCGCCAATCATCCATTCCGTTCGCTTGCGTTGATCTTTTCGCATCCGAGGCAAAGGTACGCGATGCGTTTGGTAGGCGTCACTAGTTGGAAAGGTCTTCTTGGAACGAAGCAATATTTTGATTTGCAACGAACCGTTTTTTTTGTTTGCAAAACCAAAAACCAACAACATTCAGGTGATTGTGTGTGTGTGTGTGCGAGTGTGCTCAAAACACTAACGAATCCCTTATACGAATGCCGGGTTTGATCGATCGTTTTTCAACCTCCACCCTCATTTCGGTTGGTAATGCTAGACGACGCTTTTGACAGCGACCGACCGGGGTGGCTAAGTGTTTCACGATCTCTGCAGCAGCCACGTGGCCCGAGGACTTTTATATGGAAAGAACGACCGGTTTCTGCGAGCGTGTGTGTGTGGCTTTGCAAAAGGCGCGGACAAGATCGATTGAGTAGATCACGAGCCAACCCCGAAGGAGAATGTTAGAAAAAAGAAGCAGGCAGACACAACACAAATCATATCTCGCCAAGCTGTAATGTCTTTGGGATCTCTTAAGCTAAAGGAGGCTGTCAGGTTGAGGTTGCGAGTATTGCTGGTAGAATCATAATTAGTATTCATATATTCAAATTGAACGCTAAGCGATATGGCTATCGGTGGTCTTGTTGCCCACCACACCGCACCATTGGGTCCGTGACATAATTAAGACACCTTCACCATTCGGTGTGTCCCAGGGAGCGAGACCTTTCGGGTGAGCCATGAATCGCAGGCTATTGTGTGTGGATGCGTGTTTGGCTGCTTAAAGATCAGCGTACCATTTCCCGTGGTTCGATCGATTGAATCGACACGCGGTGATGACTCTTCTGAACGAGGTCGGTAGGCGTCAAGTAGGCACATGCACACTCTTGTCGAAGAGGAGGATCTGGCACGTCCGAGGTGATGATGGTAGGGTTACAACGAGTTACATACGCATCTGCGAAAGAAGACACGCTGCTGGCGAACGGGAAATTCGACGAGCCCGTGTTTGAAGTGTCTGACCCGCTTGCTGGCGTACACGCATGCACAATGGTCGTTGTAACGCCGAGCGCTGTAACCTCTCGTACTCGGTGGAGCTGTACCAGCAATTAAATGCCTGGGAACTGCTCCCTTTTTTTTCGAGCACCAGTGTTTTCCCGTGTTCGTTCTTGCGGTGTCGTGCAAAAGTCGTGACCGACTGGTCCTCGGCGTTCTCGCGGATGTAGATCATTTTGCCGAGTTTGGCATTCAAATGAATATGATACACCCATTCGTAGGGTTCCGAAACGGGTGAAGGACGTGGACGTGCGGGCCTGGGCCCGGTACCAGAAATGGAGCTCATTCGCACCGACTCAGAAAGAACAGCTTCCACGGATGTAATGTATATTCTCACCTGCTTGGAGGGATGTATGATCGTCGCGATTATTCCAATTACCGGATCAGGTGTACCGACATCTTATACGCTTTTGGGAGGCTTGCGGGTTTGCCATGTTTTTTCTATTTTTAAACTGCAATTGAGCAATTCTAATGGTGGAATGTGGTACAGGGAAAAAAAGTGTTCCATTAGCGTGAAGTATGGATGTCTAATTGTGATTTAATGGTCTTTCGTCAGGAGTCTGGAAAGGTTAGATCATTTTTCTTAAGATATTCGGAGAGATATAGTTGCAGATATTTATTTGTGACTGTTTAGAAGTTGATCACCTCATCATGGTGGACCTGTACCCCAATTTGATCGTCCATACTTTCGTGGCGTGACATTTTCCGAAGGTCTGTCACTCGGAAGATTAGAGATCACCAAAGTGAATGTCTAATATCTCATCAACAAAAACAAAAACTCTATTTAGCTTACACAAACACACATCGTTTGAACTTACTCCAACAGCAAAACACACGATGCCCCCTAGGGTTCGGCTAGCGTTCAATTTTCGGCAGGCCTTATCTTGCCGCCTCGGAAGCAGTTAATAATATCGCGTCCCGCTTCGCACGGCAAATTACAATCAACGCACGCAACATAATTTCCGCTGACGCAAACGTTTGTGTCCAAACGCAAGAGAGCGAACGAGTCCGGCGGCCACCACCACCAAGAGGGAAAGGTTATGGCCGAGAGACTTCAGGCCGTCCGAACATCGTGCGAGGTGAAAGAATCGATTTCCTGCGATCGATTGCAGAAGCAAATGCAGTTTTTTGTGGCTGTTGTCGCTGGTGTTACTTTAGGGGTGATCAGTGTGGAGTTGTGTGTGTCTGGCTGACCTGCTTAAAAGTGGTGCACCTTTGGTACATCGGAGAGATATAGTTGCAGATATTTATTTGTGACTGTTTAGAAGTTGATCACCTCATCATGGTGGACCTGTACCCCAATTTGATCGTCCATACTTTCGTGGCCTGACATTTTCCGAAGGTCTGTCACTCGGAAGATTAGAGATCACCAAAGTGAATGTCTAATACCTCATCAACAAAAACAAAAACTCTATTTAGCTTACACAAACACACATCGTTTGAACTTACTCCAACAGCAAAACACACGATGCCCCCTAGGGTTCGGCTAGCGTTCAATTTTCGGCAGGCCTTATCTTGCCGCCTCGGAAGCAGTTAATAATATCGCGTCCCGCTTCGCACGGCAAATTACAATCAACGCACGCAACATAATTTCCGCTGACGCAAACGTTTGTGTCCAAACGCAAGAGAGCGAACGAGTCCGGCGGCCACCACCACCAAGAGGGAAAGGTTATGGCCGAGAGACTTCAGGCCGTCCGAACATCGTGCGAGGTGAAAGAATCGATTTCCTGCGATCGATTGCAGAAGCAAATGCAGTTTTTTGTGGCTGTTGTCGCTGGTGTTACTTTAGGGGTGATCAGTGTGGAGTTGTGTGTGTCTGGCTGACCTGCTTAAAAGTGGTGCACCTTTGGTACACCTGTTGCGTAAGCGAGGTCCCATCGGGTAATCTTCGAGTTCGGAGGACGTGAACCTGGCCAATTATCATCACGTTAAGTTCTGTTTGAGGATTCTCTGGGTTTTTTTTTCGAGGCGAAACCTCGTGTTTTGCAAATCGAAAACAGATATTCCTTGAAGTTGGACTGTTGGGAGTTGTGTTTTTTCTTTTCTTTTGCGGATACCGGCGCTGGGTCTATAATCTACAGGAACTGGTTGTAGAAATTGATCAATTTGTCTTATTTCATGTTTTAACATATGTGCGTTTTTTTTTCTCTGTCTCTTTCCCCTTTTCTTCAGCTCAAAAACACACCAAACGGATGATTTGATCGAGCACGGATCATGCTGATCGCCGGGTGGTCGTTGCAGTCCATCGCTTAATCATGAACGGTAGCAGTGGTAGCGGTGCCGTGGCAGTTGCAGTTGTCGACCACCGTCCAAAGGTTCTTCCCGGTACGGGTGGGCCACGGCATCATTCTGCGGCGATTGCGACTTCCTCTTCGGCAGCGAACTGGGCGTCACACAGTGCGCACAAGTCTGCCAGTCGACCATCACCCATCGGGCAGGCCGCGAGTTTACCGCGCAGAGTGAAGCAAGATGCGCTTGAACCGGACCGTGGAAATGCCAGCGAGGACGAGGATGATAGTGGTTCGGTACGGAGCGATGGGAACGAGTCCTCGTCCGGGACGGTGAGTGACTTCTCGGTCGATGAGATACCGGTGTGGATCAAGGGTGAGCAGCGATGGATATCGGGCGTTTCCGATGACACTACGTGTGGAGATCTGATCGAGGTGTTGATGCAGCAAGAGCAGGGTACCGGTCCTTCAACGCCGGAGGTGAAGGATTACTGCATTACGGAGCGGTGGAGGCAGGTGGAGCAGGTGCTAGACAATGGGACGAAAATCTGGCAGATCTGGACGGCTTGGGGTAAAGCGCAACCTGAGGTAAGATTGAATCTCAAATTAGATATTGTAAGCTCTAATCAAGATTTTTTTTAAAGAAACCCGTTTTGCCATCTAAAAAAAGGTAAAAAAATGGAGCTTCAATATCTTTCAAGATCGACTATATCGAATCCATATTGCCTAGGCAAGATATATATCTCAATATATTTCCCTTCTTTTGCTGTCTTCATTTGTTTCTTGAACAGTCGTAAACTTAATACCATAGTCTGCAATTAAAAGTGAATTGATACATGCTATGTCGACTAAGTCGACTATTGCTAAATCCCTGTAAAGGTCCTTCGGCTGTCCTATTCTGCTAATTTAGAATGATGGTTAATATGTTTCTAAATAGCTTCTGAGCTGAGTAAAAGATTATACGACGTAATTAATAAAATAAATGCTTATTTAATAAGAGATGACTTTTTACGACTAGACATCTCTGCAAAATTATTGATGAGCTATCTATCCTATAATTGTCTGGTAAACATCGACATGATCATAAACCTTGTATCCTATTGCTTGCTAGCAGATGTAAACTGTACACTACAGACTACCATCCTATGAAGCAATCTTAAGTATAAAGCGTGTTTCATATGCGCCATAAATAGAAGTTCAAAGTCTGCTTAGAAATGAATGCTCAGTGATAATGATCGGCGACAACCGATCGAACGTTTAGTATGTCGAAAGGACGAAAGAGAAAAAAACGCAAAATCCGTAATGTAAAACATTTTATTGACAAGCTGCTCCATTAGATGAACACCTCAAGGCTAACCGTGGAGCGACCATTCACGTTAGCAAATCGACTTACAAATCGCCACCTCCCCCAATCGCCAATACTAATGCGCTCACCATTTTGTTTTTTTTCCCCTCTGTTTCTCCTTTTCTATCGCCGCAGGTGAAATTTATTCTTCGCCGTGCCGATGGTTCCCATGGTCCGGTCGGATCGGGAGGTACAGCTGTGGCCGGTGGTGGCACACACGGTACGGGCGAGCGCGATCGTGACAGTGGTCGCGGAAGTCCTACGGGCAGCATCAACAGTGCAATAGTGCGTCGCAAACGGCACCGGGCCCAGAAGTCGACCTTCGCCTGGATGACGCACGGCCAAACCATACATCCAAAGTCGTCCAAAAAGACGTCGATCTAACGGTTGATGAAGTTGATCCTTGAGCAGGGTGACATCATACAGCAGCAGCTGTCCAAGTTGCGGTGAGTATCGGAAGCAGGTGGGACGGGATTTTAAGGATGATTTATGTTGAACTGACCGGTACACCCCGTTCACTGCTTGCAGCGATCGAGAGATGCAGATCAACATGATCGAGGAGGAACGGCATCGGTTGCGTGAGCGCGAGCACGGTAAAAACTATCTCCTGGAAACGTACCTGAAGGGTTTGACCGAGGCAACCGAGACGGATCCGAATGCGATCGACAGTGGTATTACCTCGGAAGCGACAACGACCGCCTCGCCCGAGATGGACTTTGCTCCGGAGCA
>KZ061582.1:219628-358694 GCA_002091835.1 Anopheles maculatus | reverse complement strand
GGAGATCTGATCGAGGTGTTGATGCAGCAGGAACAGGGTACCGGACCTTCAACGCCGGATGTGAAGGATTACTGCATTACGGAGCGGTGGAGGCAGGTGGAGCAGGTGCTAGACAATGGGACGAAAATCTGGCAGATCTGGACGGCTTGGGGTAAAGCGCAACCTGAGGTAAGATTGAATCTCAAATTAGATATTGTAAGCTCTAATCAAGATTTTTTTTAAAGAAACCCGTTTTGCCATCTAAAAAAAGGTAAAAAAATGGAGCTTCAATATCTTTCAAGATCGACTATATCGAATCCATATTGCCTAGGCAAGATATATATCTCAATATATTTCCCTTCTTTTGCTGTCTTCATTTGTTTCTTGAACAGTCGTAAACTTAATACCATAGTCTGCAATTAAAAGTGAATTGATACATGCTATGTCGACTAAGTCGACTATTGCTAAATCCCTGTAAAGGTCCTTCGGCTGTCCTATTCTGCAAATTTAGTATGGTGGTTTATGTGTTTCTAAATAGCTTCTGAGCGGTGTAAAAGATGACACGATGTAATTAATAAAATTAATGCTTATTTAATAAGAGATGACTTTTTACGACTAGACATCTCTGCTAAATTATTGATGAGCTATCTATCCTATACTTGTCTGGTAAACATCGACATGATCATAAACCTTGTATCCTATTGCTTGCTAGCAGATGTAAACTGTACACTACAGACCACCGTCCTATGAAGCAATCTTAAGTATAAAGCGTGTTTCATATGCGCCATAAATAGAAGTTCAAAGTCTGCTTAGAAATGAATGCTCAGTGATAATGATCGGCGACAACCGATCGAACGTTTAGTATGTCGAAAGGACGAAAGAGAAAAAAACGCAAAATCCGTAATGTAAAACATTTTATTGACAAGCTGCTCCATTAGATGAACACCTCAAGGCTAACCGTGGAGCGACCATTCACGTTAGCAAATCGACTTACAAATCGCCACCTCCCCCAATCGCCAATACTAATGCGCTCACCATTTTGTTTTTTTTCCCCTCTGTTTCTCCTTTTCTATCGCCGCAGGTGAAATTTATTCTTCGCCGTGCCGATGGTTCCCATGGTCCGGTCGGATCGGGAGGTACAGCTGTGGCCGGTGGTGGCACACACGGTACGGGCGAGCGCGATCGTGACAGTGGTCGCGGAAGTCCTACGGGCAGCATCAACAGTGCAATAGTGCGTCGCAAACGGCACCGGGCCCAGAAGTCGACCTTCGCCTGGATGACGCACGGCCAAACCATACATCCAAAGTCGTCCAAAACGTCGATCGAACGGTTGATGAAGTTGATCCTTGAGCAGGGTGACATCATACAGCAGCAGCTGTCCAAGTTGCGGTGAGTATCGGAAGCAGGTGGGACGGGATTTTAAGGATGATTTATGTTGAACTGACCGGTACACCCCGTTCACTGCTTGCAGCGATCGAGAGATGCAGATCAACATGATCGAGGAGGAACGGCATCGGTTGCGTGAGCGCGAGCACGGTAAAAACTATCTCCTGGAAACGTACCTGAAGGGTTTGACCGAAGCAACCGAGACGGATCCGAATGCGATCGACAGTGGTATTACCTCGGAGGCGACAACAACCGCCTCGCCCGAGATGGACTTTGCTCCGGAGCACGATTCCGATAACAATGCGTCGGCGAGTGGAGAAGCTTCGGTAAGGGAGCAGATTAAACTGCTGGAGAAAATCGTTTCGCTGAACAAACAGATCCAGCGGGAGGAAGAATCGGCAGTTAAGCTGTTCCAGAGGGTACGACACTATCAGCTCGAGGATCCTCCGGATGAAGCAAAGAGCCAGCTAGAAGAGGCACTGGCAAAGCTGAACACCTCCATCGACCAGGACACGCACGAGCTGCAGCTGCTCGACGAGAGTCTACGGCAGTCCGATGCGATGCTGCAGGAAAAGAACGATCTGCTGCGCAGTCTCACGGAAGAGCTAACCCATCAAGATGTGGTGGATGCCAAAGTTATTATGGACTTCTCGCAACCTACCCCCGTTATGCGACTCGATCGAAGTCAGGGTGAGGTTCAGGATAGTCATCAGCAAGGTGCTATGAGTCATGCATCGCATCCACCGTATCAAACGATGACATTCGGGCCTGGAAAACCACTCCACAGCTATCCACTGTATCCAATCGCCGAAATCCCTTCGAAACCTGCCCCTGTCCCGGTAGGACCGGGAGAACCGGCAAAGATTGTTATAGCTAGCAACACGCTGCCAAGAAACTTCCAGCGTCCTACGCTGGTAGCGCCGAGTGGATTACCCGGCCTAACCGTACCTCCGGATGCAATTTCCGTGCATCAGATCAACAAGTTCATCCAGTGCAGCAACAATCTGGGCACGAACTGCAATACCAACATCGATGACAAGGTGTGCCCGAAGCAGCTGTTCCATTCGGCCGTATCGTCGGTCGAGTGTCAAAGCTCCGTAAAAGCCTTAACAGAGGACTTTGCCAATATGGGAACGCTGGTGTAGGAAACAGAAAAACACATAACAATATTCAAACAATTTTCGCAAACCAAATCATACGAAACCGAAGAATTAGCATCGCGTTGTAGATAGAGCGAGAGAGAGAGAGAGAGTAGTTGAAGTGGAAAGCATTGCAAAGACACATCATATAGTCGCGAATTAATCGTTTAATACAATCCGTACCAATTAAGAAGCAAAGGATAGCAGATTATAGAGAAAGAGATACACACAATTGCGTATATTTCCCACATTTCCTTCTCGATGTTGACCACTGTTTGTGGTTATGTTGTTGTTAAATTGCGTAGAAGATATGAATGCTTTTGTGTGTGTGTATGTGTGTGCGCGCTTGTATGTATCGTGAGGTTTTGTTTGCTCCTACCGTCCAGAACAGGCGTCGGAACCATAGACGCTTGCTGGCTAGTCAAAATGGTAAGATTTCAAAGCATTTTTTGTTTGTTCGTTTGTTTGTTTGTTTCTCTTCGTAAAGTATAGCGCGAGTAGTGTTGATCACGAAATGATGCATTATTATAAAGGAAAGCTTTTGTTTAGTAAACTAGCGAAGTAGGTAGCATAATAGGTCGGCACAACTTCCGGAATCGTTGCAATTCGAATCCCAAACACTTGAGAAGTGTGATGCGAGAAGAAGACGAGGCGAATAACTTAACCAAAAACAACAAAAAACATGCACGTTCAATACCATATTTATACAAATTTACCTTCTTGTGGAATGGCTTGGATTGATAGAAATAAACGTTATTGAATAAAATATTGCTTATTTACCTAATTGTTCCATTTCTCATTCGCTGATCGTGGTTGTAAGCAACGAACCCTTTAAACAGCAATGAATTGCCTACCTTTAGGCGCATACAGTGTTCGAAGGGGCAAACGTCACTTCTCAACGCTAACTACGATTTCCATTTTGTTGATGCTGAAAGCATCGAGTGTTCTTCTATCCTTCGATTGATATTCGCGGAAACGCTTTAATCCTCAGCTTTTCAACCCGATTTTCCAAATAAAAACAGTAAAAAAACGAAGCAAAACCACCACCGCCATGCATTTGTCATGTAAATCACACCATCGCTGCCGGGTGGCGAAAACTTTCCCAAGCCCAGGAGTCTTGCCCAGAATCTTAAAACAAAAATCGTTTAAATCGTGGAAAACTGTAAATAAAAGCTTTCCTTGTTCGGGTTCTATCTCTTCTACTGCTGGGATGAGTGTTGCTAAAAGCTGGATGAACGGTTGGCAAATGTCTTCCGGAAAAGCGCTACAGCCCAGTAGTTGATCCGGAAGCCGTAATCACAATCCCTTCCAGCATCGGGCAGGATGTAAACTTTCACCGTTTCCAACCGTACCACCGGGAACCCGAAGAAGATGTTGCGCTCAGACGATTGCGCCCGGGCGAAACTCTTCAGCCGGCAAATAGACGCAAAAGACACATCAGTGCAGTGATCCAACCGCGGCTTCGAATGTTTCGACAATTCTTTCCGCGCTGAAGCAATGAAATAAAAGTTGAGAAAAATGCCGCAAAAGTACGTGATTAGCATTGACAATCGCGTCGATGGGATGTGATTCGTTTCGCCGCGTGGGACGTGGTATGCCCGAGCCCGCTTTACCTCAGACGGGATCCTTCGGGAAAGAACGAAGAAAAGAAGCGGGAAATCGAAAGCATTCGAAATCCTTTCTCAGTCGCATTAGCGAGGTGACAGAGCAGGGGAACGCGCGGTACGGGCCAAAAATGTGAAGGAACCGAGTTTCAATCGCAAGTATACGCAAGTGAAGGAAAATCCTTCAACCGTTTGCAGCAAATCCCAACCAAACAACTGCAAGAATGCAAAGCGCTAGTGGTTGGGGAGGAACGCTACGTTAGATTTGTGTTTGTTCCTTCTCTGCTGTCTGTCTCCTGCTGTCAAACGAACGAGCATTTGGAGCATTTTTCGTGTGTATGTTGTGGTTGATTGTGTGTTTTTACCTGTTTTGTTCTATTTCAAACGAGCGATAAAGAGAGTTGCCGAAAAGATGTGCTGCTCATCAAGTTTCATTGAGTGAACCCTTTTTTGTTTTGAGGGGACGGATTAGGACAAAAAGGCTTTGTGAGAAAGTTAGCCGAGATTTTGTTTCATCGATCGTTAAAGCTCGTTTCGAGCCATTATGGATGAGTACAGTATTTGAAAGAGCGTTTAAGAATGGAAAGGATTGGTGTCATTGAAACACTTCGCTTTAATACGTTATTTAAAATGGCTGGGTACAGTGTTTCTAATAGCCGAGGTTTGACGTTAATCGGATTGCATACTTTTGGGCGGTTTTTGTGTATTCCTTATTGCTATAGAACCCTGTCGAATATATTGTCTAAACTGGATCAGATACAAGGCCGCGCAGCAAATCTTTGGGGTTTACGTAAACTCCAGGTTGTAAGCAAACAGGACTTTTCCTAGGTAGCCTGTTTTAAGAGAGCATTTTTGAATTATAAAAGAAATTTGGAACGTGTAGAAAGGTTGATAATTTTTAAACTGTGGGACAATTCCGTTGAATGATTTTTAGGCAGATCTCTTCTTCTGTGGCACTACAACCTCTGTAGGTCTAGGCCTGCTATTTCTAGCTTTCTATGACTTGTTTTATACCCCTAGCTGAATAGTCAGCCGGGATTTAGGCAGATATCGAAGGCATATTAAGAATCTCTTGAATTTAAACAACAGTCCTTCCGATCGGTAGTGGACTATGTCTTTATATTGTTAAGTCCTAATAGGTAATTCTTGTAAGGCTTATGTAAACTGTCTATTCGAACTTTTTCTAAATGATGCTTATGTGACCCAGCATATTCTGAACTGCATAGGAAACGGACTTGCCTGTTGGAGTCCACGCAGCATAGATATATGCTTCGTTAACATAACAACCTAAAGAAGACTTGACCTGAGCTTTCTTGCTTCTTCGTCCGAGATGTACTTTGACCTGTAACATGCATGAATCCGATTAAAAGGCTTAATGTCTTTCTTAAACTATTGTAGAAGATAATCCCGCTGACTTAACCTATTCAATGGAAGGATTAATCTGCTCCCTAAGCTTTCATGAAAGTCTGATCTCCTGAATTCCTGGAATTTATTGTGTTATAGCCGTATATCTGGTCGCTAGTTTCACCAGTTATCTCTTCGTAATGCCTTTCCGTGGTGCCTTCCTTAACGGAGCAAGAACACCTACATAATTATATTTATAATAGTACAGGTTAGGTATCTATTATGGTGGTTTAGTGGGACTTTTCAATTCTTGAAGTCCTGGACTTTGCATTTATAATGCATCATTTGTTTCTCCTTGTCTACATTGACCATGACTTCAACTAAACAGCCAAATCACTATTCACAAGATAGGATTCAGCCAAAAGGGATGCTGCATCTTTATAAAATATTCTTCTTTTTATGTAAACTAATATACTCAGGAGTCTTGTCTATGCTATTAAATCTAGATAAATCTATTTTCGCAGCAGCTTTGAATTAGAAAAGCATATTTAGTCATCTGTAAACTTTAATTTTATCATACACACAATCAAAATGGAATCCAATCATATTCAAATAACCCTACCAGCTTAACTAAGGCTAAAAAGCCCCCAAAAAGCAGTCTTCAATCACCATAATGGAGGTACATTTGCGCAAATGTTTTATGTAAAATTATGCAATTAAACCGTTTCCCAACGTTTCTCTGCCCGTGATTAGCATCGATTGAACCATCCCAACGTCAGCAGACTGTAAAATTGCAGTTTGCCGGGGGTTTTTTCCCGTAACAAGCGTACATAAATCACAGTCCCGTGATCGCAAGAATGCCTGTTCCTGGCCGCTGTACGCAAATATTAATTTATATTTCACTTCAATTCAACTGTCGCTTGCTTCTTAAGCGGATTAAAATTTTTGATCTGATTGGCTTCTTGCGCATCCTCGGACCCAGGTCAGTCAGACTCTTTTCGGTGCATACGAAATTGGCATCGGTGTACAACTTCCATCAACAAAATGGACATCACCCCGAGCTGCGATTGGACTGTAGTCTCCGTGTCCGCAGGTGGCCTGAGCCGGGTACCGGTCGGCTAACCGATTAAGGCAGGGTAACGAGAAGCCCCGGGAAAACTTTCTACTCTAGCAGCTACCAGTTTTCCAGCACAATGTGAAACCATCATATTTGTCCTGTTTTTTTTTTTGTCAACCATCCGTACCAAATGGTTAGGTTCCCGATTGTATCTAACGGGTCAGCTTTTCAGCGATGGTTTTATCGTGGGCCCGAGGGGAACCGGACCGGTTTTTGGGCGAAAAACCGCGCACAACACTCCGCGCCGTTGATTATGAATGCAAATCTAAATTAATAACATTTATCTCGTTCACATTTTCCATCTATTAAGCGTTGTTCTATCGTGCGGGTTTGGCGCGGTGCAACGGCGGCACACAGAATTCACCCTCTCGAACTTCACATACACAGCGAGAGAGAGAGCGAGCGTTGTACAATTGGTTCGGGAAAGGGTTTTCCTAGCATTCTTTTTCTTTTCTGTGCCCGGTTAGCTCGAGGTTGCCCATTTTCTGCCCAACAGCATGTCCCTTCACCTTGGCGGAAAATGGAAAACGATGTACCGAATGCCGGGTGGCAATGTATGCATGTTATGGGTGTTGAATAAATTATCATTCGACGCTGGCAGTGTTGCCAGTCAGGTGAAGGTGAGCTGCCTGTGGGGAGCGAGTGTGCCTCACACTTCCCGTCAGGGATGACTAGTCTAGGAGTCGGAGTCTGCTGGAATCTGGGAATGTTTTTGGGCTGTTGAACAATTTTCGTGCCCGTTCGCTCGTCCACCGTCAGTCTTCCTGCACAGCAAACACTGGCAACACGGCCACCGGGCAAACATTTTCCCACCTCTCGATCCTTGTATCCTTTTGTCCGTGTGTGTGTATGTATGTGTGAGTGTTTTTTGCGTGTTCAGCTACGAGAACAATTGTGATGATTGCACAGAGAGAGCGAGAGTGCGAGAGAGCACAGAGGCTCAACGTCCATCGAGCCGTCCAAACACATCCACCAACCAGTGGCAACGGGGTTTTGACGTTTATGTATGAGATTAACATTAATTTGCGCCTCGCAAAATTTGTTTTAAATAATGAATTCCGAACTCTTGCGTACGTAGCGCACCGCGATCGCGGTGATGATGGATTTGGAAAATTGTATATCAAATGATTCGCCCAATCCCCGCCAGTTCGAAAGCTGGGATTGGGTGTGAATCCGATATGAGTTATGATGATGATGATGTATGTGGGCGATGTTCAATTTTTTTTCTGTGTGTGTGATTGTGTGTAGCCTTTCGCTTGTTCGACAACGTTGCGTTGCTTTTTATGTTTTTCTTTCGCTTAGCTGTACTTACTTTTCGCAAACCCGTTTTAATGGTCGCGTTTTGCTATTGCGGAATGGATTTTTGTTTTAATATTTTGCTTCTCTTGTTTTTAGGGGTTTGATAATGTTTTTTTCAAATTCTGGTTTTTTTTATCCTTTCCCCTGTCAGCAGGCAAACATTTCAATCCGCTCTGCTGCTCGGCCAGTTCGTTTGGTTACGGATGAGTTGGTTGGCGCGGCGCTGTGCCGGGTCAGGTTTGTATTGGATTGTTCGACAAACACACAACTGTTGACAGAAGAGGTCAACTGGTTATGTGGGTTGGTAGTGCGCGAGCAGGGAGTTTGAAAATTATGCACACGTCGAAAATATGATGACGTTTCCCGTTGGGTGCTGAACGTTTTGCAGATTTGGCTGATGTTCCGGGAGAGAAAACAACAAACATTAACGATTTAATTTCCTATCTAGCCGGATTGTGGTTGGGGTTTTCCCTGTGCGAAAGGGTGAGTCGGGTGAGTCGGGTTTTTGTGGTTCCCAGAATGAATTATTAAATTTCTACTAGCGTGGGAAAATGGAAGTTTTCGATAAAGCTGTCGGCCGGTGAGCGTTGTTGCAGCGTACGAGGTTGTTTTTATGTTTGAGTATGTTATTTGGGTTTGAATGGTTAGAAAATTGAAGGCTTTGGATTGGGCGGGAGTTGTAGGAACTTTATATTTGTGTTTCGTATTTAAATTGTAAAGAAAAAGCATGATTGGGCGCATCAAAATAATGGAAGAAGCAATCACACGAAATGAGTTTCAAAATTTCACCGCAGTTATGAAATATTTCAAGCTCGAAGCGTTTTACGCCCGAAGTTATGCAATTGGGTGTTATTCTTCATACATCTGTTTGATTGCATTAATTTCTGCAAGAACAGATAAGGTAAATACATGTTTTTAGTTAATATACTATAAATTTATCGTTATTAGAGTCTAAAAAAACCTAGTTTGTTATCTGCAGACCATTTTCTGTAAAAAAAAAGTCTTCTTAAAGCAAAACCAGTGCAAGAAATAATCGTTGAAACGCATCTCCGGCCTTCCTTGAGGTCGGAATCACAAAACAAAGTGCGGGATTAATTGACCGTTACGGAAATCCGGACCCGTTACGCTGCTAGACAACTACGGTACGCTAGCGCAAAACCGTTCAGCGTCCACCGTAAAGGATCAGGCGCAACTTTGACAGCTTGAAATCCAGTGCCGGAAGCTCCAAAGCTCCCCCCCCTCAGTAGCAGTACGTTTGGTGGTGGAGGATTTACCGATTAGTGTGTGAGTGCGCCCTTTAGCCTCTACGGCTACGTGTCCAGGCCGTGTTGTGACCGTTTGTTTAATGGCATAGTTAGTGCTCGATTCGATTGGTTTCTTATTTGATTCGTACCGTTTGATAATCGAAACCTGCAGTAGGCAATCCGACGAGTTCCCTCTCTCTCTCTCTCTCCCGTTCTCCCCTGTGGATGCATGGGTCGGTGACTGACCGACGCAAATCCGCATCAATAAATCGCACCCGCAAAGTCCTCGGAAAAGATGTCATGTCCGGTTGGTGGCTGATCCTTTCCGTCCTACGTACGTTCCCTTCGGACAAATCCCTTCAAGCGATAAATAATCATTCGATCGTAAACGGAAGATTACTACCGGTAGATTGAAGTGGGTGCGGAATTTATGTTGCCCAGCCGGTTTGCGAAAACGCACCCCGCAGTGTCTAATTCCGAGTCTTCAGAGGGGGGGAGGGAGTCTTTAAGAAGTTTTGCACAAAACTTTCCGAACTAAGATTATGGATTTTCCACCGAATTGACCGGAGCGTGTAGTTGTTTATGGGAATTGAATTGAGCGTTTTTATTTGCTTCCTTTGCAAGGGATTACGGGAATGTATTTCCTCGAGTTGACAAGCCGAAACCTGGAAGTGAGAAGGACAGCAGAAACAAACCCCGTTTCATCGTAAGTATGAAACCAATAAAATGCATTAAATTCGGTAAGTCACTTTCGCGGAGTAACTATGAATATAGCTCACGAATGCGGTGCGCGTCCTGCGAGTCTTAGTCTAAATCCCAGTCAACTATTTATCGGATTCGGGGTTGGTTTTATTGTTTCACTCAACCGGTTCCTGTTGCTTTTCGCAGATGAAGTTTAGCCACAGCTTTCTTTCCATTTTACCTCCTTTTTTTTTTTGGTTTGTGTTCGGAAGATTGGAAAGTGCACTCTCAAACGTTTTGGTCCTGGGACGCGTCGCCAGGAGGCTCTCGAGAAATTGCGCTCGAGCGTGTGCAATGCAACTTTCCTAGCCTTTCCTTTTTTCCTTCCGTACTGAACATAAAAACACGCTGCAATTCACGTCGAGAACACGAGACACACACACATACTTTTTGGTGCGTCATACGTGTCTGCCGAGGGATGACTCGAGGAGCAACGCCAGGTACATCGGGAAAGAAAGAATATATATCCTATCAGAAGATTTAAAAACCCTCCAACCGGAAACGGTAAACTTTTTCATTCGTATTCTTATCAAGCGAGGGATTCCTGCTTCATAGGAGTCTTCTCTTTCTTTTTTTGTTGGCGTATGTATTCTCCTTCCGTTTGAGAACTTACCATCGGTTGCCTTACACAGCGTGTCTTGTTGGGAGTTGTTGCAAGGGCAAGAAAGAATGTACGGTAGATAAGCGATCCTGATCCAAGGTATTGCTTCCCAGTGTGAGGTTCTATAAGTTACTCCTGTGCTTCTACCGTACGATACCGATGTAAAGGACACCCACTTCAAATCACACACCCAGATACTCCCGGTTCCGGGCGCTGGGTACGACGGTAAGATGAAATCGGAATCAGTTTCTTTGAAAATTGTTTCTTTCCGATCTGGTGGTACCGTCGATGCACCTTGGATGTGCTTCTGAAAACCACCGCAAATTGGAGGGAAGTAAAAGTGGCAAAGGATATTACCAGCACACCGTCGTCGTCGTCATGTGTGAAGTTTGCCTGGAGCACGGTATAGTTTTATCGCTCGCTCTCGATTGTACTGCGGAGGATTTGAGGATTTTGGGGTCTGTTTTTATGAGCGCATTTACTTTTTGTACGAGACTGCTTCATTTCTGTACTTTGTTTATGTGTTTATCGAACATTAACATTTGCAGTACATCAACCGATAGATAGCATGTAAAGCCGTGTGAATAGATGGGGAGCTCATTTTGTAAGTGCTGTATGCAGATATTTAGTATTGCAATAAAGAATGCATTAACGCAATAATGATGACTTATTTTAAAGATTCTTCAAGCGAAGTTCCAGCTAGCTGGCGACATAGACACAGTTTGGTTTCGATTTGAGTTGTTTTGGAGCAGTCGACCTCAAAACAGTTAAGCAGCTACGTACGAAGATTTAGTTGTACTAGCCTCAACCTTGAGCGTTGATGTTGGGCATCTCCCTAAGAAGATGCACTTTATTTTATTTTCAAGATCATTATTGTTTCTTTCCTGGTAGAGTCCAGGATTCTGGACTAGACTAGTAGACGAGTTCGTCCATATCTTCGCATCTTGTCAAAGACTGCACCTACAGGAAAGTATTTGAGGCTTTAAGTATCTACGGAAGAGATCGGTGTTAATGCCAAATTGTTCTCCTGTATCAGGTTCACGAAGACGATCATGCATTCTTGTTTCCTACTTCGAGGCATGAAGAGTATAGATCGTGTTTTGAAGACATTTTCATTTAAATTTTAAGCGGCATAAATTTCCAAAGGATGTGGTCATTAGACCCGGGACATTTTACGAAAAAAGGGAGAAAGAAAAAGAGTTACTTATACAAACTATTGGAGGAACAAACTATTAAACCCCTTGTGCAACATTTGAAAGAGGTTTTTGATGAATCTTGTCCAGAGGACTTGCTATAATAAAATTGAAAAATATTTACCAATTTTATTCATCCTCAAAATCTAGAGGTCACGTAGTGCGCATCGTTTTTGTAGATATAATCAACATAGGAATCAAGCTTAAATCCTTAAAGAAGTAGTTTGTTTAATAAAAAAGCTACAAATTAAATTAAAATATAAGACCCTAAGCACATACGTTTCATTTAAATAATCACATCTCCGGAGCTAGTTTAAATCTTTCGTTTATTTACTAAACTTTGTTCCAAACCTTAACCTTCCAATCCGGGGATCATGGTGGGATTGGTGTAATTGTTTTAAACTAAACGCACAATCAAGAAACAACGACGGTACAACGAACGTTCTAAATCTCCCAAGCGTCTAAATCTCCATTTTAATCCAATCTCACCCGAGAAAGCTCTAGCATCAAGCTGAACCGTACGAAGCCCCAATAATCCACATAGGACATCCAAGCAGAATCCATCTGCCTCAAATCCTTTGCAGTAATTCACCCACCGTTCTGCCGAAATGCGTTCTGCCCGTTCTACTGGTCTGGGAACAGTATTGGTGCATCGACAAGGTGCCATCCACAACAAGCCACAAGCTACACTTAACGAAGGCTTGTGTGTCCTTTGTTGCTTACAGCTTGCACCAGACATGTCGTCTTGCGCTGGACAATAGCAGATTAGCATCATATCGATGGGAAAATTTGGTTAATTCACCTAACCCCTTGCACCCGTGTTGTTCGGAATCGATTAGACACACTGGATCCAATTTTGAACCAGACATTCCTAGCCGTTCTTACAGCGCTCGTCTCTAATGCCATCGAAACATGCACTTTGTCGAAAGCAGTCCGGTAGAGAAAAAAAGTCAAAGAATTGCATTTTTCTGGAACATGGCTAGGTATTTTTATTGCTAGTTTTTTTTTAACTATTCAGTCACGTCGATATTAGGCTCCTTTTCTAATAGGTACGCTGTACGGTAAAGCCTAAAATCATCTACACTTGCGAACGATACAATCTTGGTACAAAGGACATAGCTTGGGAAGGATTTCATAGAGGATACTAACCGTCCGCTCGGCATGATACGACTGAAAGGATAGCTTAGCCTCACGGCACCCTTTACCAGACGTTAGCCTAACCACAATATCTATAAACATTTTCCGAATTCAGATTGACCAGTATCGTTCGTTTTAATCTGTTGCCCTTTAGTGCTTGGGCCATCCCAACCCAATCACACAAGCTCGCCGACTACAGGTGAGCAGCGTTTCGTTCGAGAGCTCTCGGGAACCGAAATGAGACCAATCAAATGCCGTTGTTGTCCTGTCCGGTTCTGGCAACCCGAAAAAGAGCGGTAAGATGCGTATAATTATGCGGTCAAGTTGAAATATTAAACCAGAACAGCTCGGTATGGGTGTCCTTTTTTGGGTTCGAGGCTTTCTCGGGTCAGTATCCAAGCGTCCGAGAAGCAGAATTGTTGCAGCAGGAAACACATCTCTTTTACCACACGGGGAAAGAATTTCGTTGAAGAGACGAGCACGATGTCGGAACGTTCCTGTGCTTTCTGTGGACACAAAGCAAACGTCTGATATGCTGATGTTACAGTTCTTTTTGCGGTTTTTCGTACGACCCGGAGCCATGATGGTGTTGAGGAATTGGTCTAGGATTTCTCGGGGAAAACGGCTAAAGAGCATGTGTGGTATTCCTGTTGACTAATGCTATCGCATAATTGTCACTAATTGTGATCCGTTTGTTACGGCGGTACGACTGCTAGATGGGTATATGGTGAATGGTTGGTTACTTGAATGTGAGGTATAGTTTCGAAGCGAGAAAATCTTCTGGTGTGTTGCAGTAAACGTATTATAGAGCACTTTCTGGGATAGCTAGAAAGATATTGTTGGTGTTGTTTGATATGTTTTATACACAATATATATTATTAACAGAGAGTTCTTTGAGAAACGGAGAATAATGTTTGAATTATAGCTGATATAAAGACTTCTAATTTGGTTCGTAATAGATGGCGCTATAAGTATATTCTTAGAGATTAATTGTACTGGTTTGTTTGAACTTTTCAACTTAATGGTTCTTTTTAAACGTTTAATGATGTCCAATCGAACCGTTCGCTATGAAGAGTCACACCTTACGTAGGCGTCCAGTGTAAAAGGTCGTCTATTTTCCAACGAGTACATCACGGTGCACCAAAACCACAACCTATTCGTTGCATCACAGCAACTACACATTAAACCAAAGCCATCATTCTACACGCTGATGCCAATCATAAGAAGCATAGCCATCCATCACCGGTTAGCTGGAACGACACAAGCGTGGTTGATTCTGCGTGCATGCATGCGTAGTATGATGGTGTGAATACTTTTTCTGTTTTGCTACTCTTAAAGCCGCTTTTTATTTTCTTGGTTTTGGTAAACTGATCAAATTTATTTTCCCTCCTACAACAGCCTCGAGTTAACCTTTTTCCGATTGGATTTAAAATGATTGCTCTATCCAAAAATTTCGTCCTTTTTTTGCACAACCATTTGCCCATGTTTTCACCGATCGGTAAGATTAATTCGCGTTCGGAGGTTAAATTTTCTGCTGCATTCGCTAAAGCCACCGTTTCGCTACGCGTACGCCCTCACACAGTTTTTCGGGGGTTTCGAGATTCATGGTGAGGCTCAAAAATTGACCAACGTAATCGATGCCACTAGCAGATGAACGCAACCGGGCAGTATATTATCGTTGCAGGCCGCTAATGCAAAAAAGGCTTTCGGCCATTCGAACATTGCATGGGGCGCAACAAAAAAAAAAAAACAAGAATGGGATAGTTCAAAATCCTGCGATTTTGCTATCACAACCCATACTCACGGATACAAAGAACTGTAGGCAACAGGGGGATTAACAAGTGTGGTGAGGCAAACGGGCGTTCGGGAAACGAACAAACGCTACATTTTATTGGACAGATTTTCCAATTTTACGGATCAACGACTTTTTTACGCTTCCGCGCTCGCGCACCGGATGGAGTAAGTTCTTTTCTACTGCTTTCGGGCGGGGGCCGTGTTGGGTTGTGCACCTTTCCAAACACGCCGTGAGGGTGGATCATACCCGATACCCTAGGCTTCATTTAGTGTTTATGGTGCTTGAAGTATTAGCGAAACCTGATAGGCATGCCGATTTTTTAAATGCAGTTTTAAATGGGTACATATGATATGGACAGTGAATTATGATATAAGGTGTAGAGTATTTGATAGCATATCTCGAGGACAGGACTTGCCAAGAAATCGTAAAGATTAAAGTTGCTTTAAATTTGTAGTTAAGCCTCTTAAGTTCGATCCTTATATCCAAATATGAATTTCCAAAATGCTTACGAACCTGTGAGTCTTTGAAATGATTGCAGGAGATCTGTTAATAGTAGGGCTTCAAGAAATGAGAGATAGGCTCTATCTGAGAGGGCGTATAATGTACTTAAACCTCACCTTTCTATTGGGACCATAGGATGCAGATCTTTATTTAATCTTAGATGTAAATCTTGGATGTCCGAGAACGTTAACAAGTAATACAGGCTATTCGACGCAGTACAAGCAAGTGATACACATTCGAAAACATTCGATTAAATGCAGTAAACTAATGAAGAACGATGGTTATAATCTACAACGACGAACAAAGATCCAGTTCTGATAATATTCGGTTCAATGCCGAAGCACGAGAAGCTTTCAACCCACACGCTGTAGAAGATGCGTGCTATACGTACACTCATCGACGCAGTGTGAATGTGTAAGTGCAATAACGTCGGTCGCTTCTTTACGATCAGTGCGTTGAACGGACGCAGCACAGAAGATCGTGCTTGATGGTATTGATGCGCCCGCACAATTGGTTGTGATAGCGATAAGATCGTAGTTGTGTTGTGATCCTGTCAGCATTAGCACTGTTAGTGTTCTGTTCGAAGGCCTCGATGGAATGCTTTGAGATTAGTCTGTGATTGACCAACGTAGCTAACGCTACGTCGCGGCGCGTTGTTCGGATTTAGTGTTGTAGTTTATTGTTTTAGTATTGTTTAGCGTTACACGGGAAAGTGTCAGTGTAATAGAGGACATTAAAATTACATAAGAAGATGTCCTCTCGCGAATCAGTTTACTTGTGAAAATAGTGCTTTAGTGTTTGGTGCTGAAAAAACCACGTGCTTTGGTTTTGTGTTTGTAGTGGTGTTCGCCTTCTGTCAATCCGTGTAGTTTTAATTGTACAGTGCGGTGATTTGTGTCTGTGTTTATTCGAAATGCGTGAGTGCTGTATGGAGAGCGATCGATTATAATTTATAAGATAGTTTTATTCGAGTGAAGTGTGTTTTATTTGAATCATTATGTTGTTTGGTAATATTGGTGTCAGATCATTTTTTAAAACAAGGATGCAAACGCGTTGATGATTGGAAGCTTAGTAACAAATACAGATGAAGAGGTAGAGTTTTTGTTACATCTAATGTCGTCCAATCATTTGTATTTCTGATGAAGTTTGTTGGCTTAGTGATGTCAACGTAAGAATTGGGAGTGATCGCCGCTCCAAGATATTGCAAACTGACTTGAGCTACAAGGTGCGTTATTGAACGGTGCAGGACCTCACAAGATGTCTAGAAATGGAATGGATTGAGCTTCATTTTGACAGTATTCCTGAGGTGAAGACTGAGGTGGATTCATTTATGAGGTACCAATAAGTCCAGTAGGCCTGGATGACCTAACAGGTCGTTAGACCTAGAAGAAGTACACGTCCAGAATAACTTCAACCCATGTAATAGAATATTAAGATCGTGGTGGTACATCCACTTTCAAGGTAAGCTAAATATTATCGTTTTAGTTCAATTAATTCTAACAGAGAATTGAAGAATATGATCCAACATCTTGCATGATTTTATTTAAAAAATAGATCCACACTAGGCTTTCACATAAGGTAGACTCCTCAAAATTTCTTCAGTCTTCTTTAAAAATATCATAACCGTCTCGTAAGAGAATCGATAACTTAAAAAAACATAAACAACTAACAGCAGGAAGCAACCCACAAACCATCGGGAATTGATTTATTGGTTGACCTTTTGTGGTTTGTGGTTATGTTTCGGTCAAATTTGGGTCTATTCTACCATTTTGCTCGATGTCCATGTTAAGTAGCCATTTGCATGTTCCGAGGTGGAGGCAAATTTCACCTTCCATTGTAATGCCGAATAGAAAAACAAACGAGCAAAGGAAAAAAAAACAGCAGGAAAGTTTCCCCGGGTCGTGAGCGGAAAAATGGTTGTAAATTTTATGACACCTCCCAGGGTTCGTTACGGCGGTTCTGTGTGCCTATTGCCGTTGCTGTTGTTCTTCTTCTGTTGGACACAAGACTCTTTTCGGTTCGTTATACCATTTTCCCATCGGAAGAAGATGTTACTCGGAACGGAGGAAGCGAAATTGCAGTCAATCGAGTGATGGTGACCGAAGCGAAGTGTTTTTTTTTTGCTTCTTCTGTACAATGTTTTCAGCTTAATACACTCCAGCGCCTTTACAATTTTGGGGACCATTTGGGGAGCGAAAGGTAGGAAAAGTCACCTACACACGCTCGCAGTCCTTCCAGAAATGAAGCATTTGTTTTCGGAAACGGTTTCCAGGTTATGTGTGTGGGTACGTTTTTCCGGCCCTTGTTAGTAGGTGACTTTGGCGCCCAACGGACTCGGTTGAAATTATTCAAATAATGTTTTTATTAGAGCCTGTTCTGCCCACTGCTCGGTCGCCACGAATGGTCGGAATAGCGGGGACCGACCTACAAAATTGTGCCTGCCGAGTGTGGACGGGTGTGAAGCTAGGAAAAGTTAAACATGAAAATTCACGTACGACCAAACGGTGCACCTCAACAACACCGACAAAAAGAAGGAGGACAGACAGAGAGAATATTCGCGCTGGCTCGTTGAAGGAGCTCACCGGCTCGGCTCACAAAACGGAACCCATCGGGCTTCTGATTTCTGGTTCGCTTTCTTTCATGTGATTATGGTGCCCGGTACCGGTGGTACAGGATTATCCCTACACCCGGGGCCGCACTACCCGGTGTGCGAAACGTCATACATCATCACCGGACGACGGGGCGAGCGTTGGTTTATGCAATTCGCAATTGGAACGACGATGGACGACCAACCTTAAGGGAGCGGACGGTGGCAAGAAACATTTTAATTTCGGATTCATATGTGAAAAGAAATTTTGCACAATTTACGCTTAGCCGATAGCTTGCCGAGGTGCTTACCAACCCAGCCCCAGCTTTTTGGCCGTTGAATGTTGCTCGTTTGTGTTTCGCTTCAAAGGATATCCTGGCTTCCTGTTTTGCTTGTTGCAGTGTGGTGGCAAAGTTTAGCCCGGTGAAAAATATATGTATTAACGGCTTGTTATTGCATGCTGATGTGCAGTGGTGCCATTGGGGGGGGGAATTGCATGTTAGCGAAGATTTTTCCTTTTTCTGTTTGGTAGTTGTTGATGTTAGGTTAGTTCAAAGCGATGTTTGATTCGGTGTGAGCAGCGGCTTTGATTTTTAATACAGCGGCTCGATATGTTCAGCGTAGAATATTATTTTAATGGCATATTCTTCTGTTAATGTGGTGTTTAGTGAATATTTTTAAATTTTGAACGCTAGAAACGTTTAAAGAAAGGTAATTATAAATCATTATAAGTATTCTTGTACAGTGTTCAATAGGAGAATACGTCCTAGACTTTCTATCTTGTTTCATCTAATGTATCTTCATCGAGAAAGATAGATTATCTTCTTTACATTTTGTATGTTTTTAATGTTTTATTTCTATCAATTATTTGTATTTAGTGTTAAAATATATCGAACTTCTAATATCGAGAGTTAAATGTTTGTTTAAATTCCTTTTTTCTTTTCTTTTCTATTGTTATCTTAGCTTATGTAATGTGTTGTTTATGCGTATTGTATGAAATGTGACGTTTATTCTTTTATAATACCTAAATTGTCTTCTTCATCATGATTTGATGCTTTTTCTATTTATTTTATTTTATGTTATTAGATTGTACTATAATTACAGTCATTAAGTTCGTTCATACTGTCTGTTGAACTTGTTCTGTTCTTTTCAAGCCTTTATCTATGTTTTATCCGTTTTCGTGTTTTCCCTTTTGGCTTTTTCTTTTGTTTCTCTATATTTTTTCTCTATTTTCTTCAGTTTTTTGTTCTTTTTTTATGTTTTGTCTTCCTTTTTCTTACTTTTTCAGTATGGAGGAGGATTTGACCTTTCAAATTTTCATCATTTTCTTTCATTTTGAGGCAAGAGGAAATTGTTTTAGAATTTTTCCCAATTTTTGTGCTCGTTTATTATCTTATCTGAGTTTGTTCTACGATTTTCTTATGGTTTTGTCGTTTACTGATGGCTTATTTATTACTTTGGCTAATGTTTTGTATGATTGCGTACTACTTTTCTTCTATTCACCTGTTTTAATTTTTTTCGAATTATTTTCCAACGATTTTGAACAAAAAAATTATACTCAGAGGTGCTTTAGACTAGTTTTCCAACACCTAATAGAACTTTAGAGATTATTTAAATCGCTACTATCTCCCAGTAAACTTTACACTAACAGTTGTGCCTTTACTTCCTTCATTGTTACAGCTCTCCCGCATAGTACCTCCTGTATTTTAATAAATACTTCTAGTTATCCTCTCATTATCATAATCATCTCAAAGCATCCGGTTAGTGGGGTACCATATGGTAACAAACATCAAGCAGAAAACTAGTTTTTCCTCGATGCTCCAGCCATGGAGTATCATTTCTGAACGAGTTTTGTCCCTTTTTTCCACTCTCGCGTACAAAGATTGCATTCAACGCATCAAGCTAAACCATTTTCATCTCCTTTGGAGAGTTAATAGGATGACTGGCTTCATAATCGTCTTAGGTGCGTCTTCAGCTTACTGGCACACCAGAAGACCAGCCACCAAACGGCTGCTTGAATGGTCATAGAAAGTTGAGCGCTATTCTTAAGTATTCAGCCACTTCAGCAAGCTTCTAGGCGGAGCGTTTTTTTATGTCGTTGTGTGTGTCTTGGAGCTGCAAAATTATGCGCGAAAAGTCTTTAAAGTGAGGTGGGTTTTATTATTTTTAAATTCCCCTAGATTTAACCGGCAGTAAGGCGAACGAGAGGATACACAAAACAAAAAAACAGTGGACAAATCCCAGCATCAGCTTGTGGGACCAGCTCGTGATCGGTTTGTTTCGCTTGGTTCCGCTCCAGATACCGCTGGATAGTACAGGGCAAAAGCAGAGCTCGAGGGCTTTTCACCTCGGCCTGTGCCTCATCCTTTAAATGACACTCACGCAGCTCTCTCGGAACGCTGGCCACCACGATGAATGAGCCTCCGTTGGTGGGACTCGGTATTGCTGAGGGAGATGTATGGAAAAGTTTTCCCTTGCGAAGAAGCACACGGGCATGAAGCGACCGATGAGGAGGTGAAACCCCAAGCAGTTGTTGGCTGGTTTGGTTGCCGGTGGGCAAAAGATACAAAACACAAGCAGCGCAACACACACAAAAAAGATGGCGAGATGTACATCGAGTTCGGTACATTTCTCCGGCTCCCAGACCACGGCTCCCAAAATGACACAAGTATTCGTCACCAGTGTGGATGGGCGTTTGTGGCGAAGGAAAAGTTTCCCATCAACTGCTTCAGGGGGCTTCATTTAGCCATTCCCGTGCTGCCAGCTTTTGACGGACGGGGTAGCCTGTTGGCCTGTTCCGTGGTTGTTGTGTTATTTCGCCACCGGGAACTGAATGGGACGACGTGGCAAGTTGGGTTTGGTGGGTACCTCAGAGTGGTGCGAAATTATTCAACTAAAATACTCGCTCGTCATCATTTTGCTAAAGGGATGGAATGGTACGGCGCGGTGGTACATTAGCGATGTCGTAGGTCGATGTCGGTGGCGACATTTGGCTTAATGATGGCCCACAACAAGATGGCAAATAGGGATGTCGTTTCGTCTTAATTCGTGCAAAGCCAGTTTTGGAGTGATATAATTAATCTTGAAGCTATCAAGTTTGTTGTAAAAAAGCAAAAAATAATAGTTTGTTTACTTTATAATAAATAAAATCAAATATCCTGAAAATCGCCCATTCTTTGAAGCTCTTTTGATACAGGCAGTAAGAGTTTTTTAAAGTATCGTCACAGGTAGTATCATTCCTTTTTGGGAAGATCACACCGGCTGCTCATGGTTCGCCTCTGACTTTTCAATGATGAGAGAAGTTTCGGCAGTTTTCTTACCTTTGCTCGCCATCTCTTTGGACACTGGCAAGCTCTGTCCCAAAGCCGATCTCCGGCCTGAAACAAGTGAAAAGTTTTTAATAATATTTGTTAAACTTTGCCGTTTTTCCGGTAAAGTTACGAAGGGAAGCTTCCCTTTTTCCGTTGGTTTACTCGTGGAGTTCTGGACGTCTAATATTCAGGGGATGGTGTCCTTCCATATTTTTTGGGTTGGTTGGTGTAATCTCAGCTATATCTTTAGTGTGAGACTATTGCCGAGGGTGTACGGTGTGTAAACTGCTTACCGAGGCTAGATTTTGAAGATATCAGCGTAAAGCTTTTGAGCAAGGTAAGCAAAACCAAACGATGTGCAAGCTCAACTGTTAGGAAAAATCAAAGATTTGGAGGAGGTTGTAAAAAACTTGAGTAGATTGAAATATGAATTTAGTGAAAAATACGTTGGAATATAAATAAATTCTTAGTCTTCGTCAAAACTCACTTGAATATCACCCTTGTAGATGAATATCTCTTCTAGACTTTGAATTATTTAAAAATTAAATGTTTTTATTGGTCTGTTAGTGATTATACGACCAGATCCAAGATTTGGACTAAAAAATTGAGAGAATTGTAATAGTTTTGAAGGTAATATTTTCCGGAAGTCTTCCACTATTATACAGATTAAAGTGGAGAATACTTTGGAGCGGTCCGGTGGTCATGCGACAGCGGCGCCGGTCTTCACTCGGCAGGACCGGGGTTCAACTCTCATCTGGGCCGTTCCCCCATAGTGAGGACTGACTATCCACGTATGTGGTAGTAATAAGTCTAGTAAGCCAGAAATGGTAGGCATGACCTAAGAGGTCGTTAGGCCAAGAAAGAAGAGACTTTGACGCTAGTCTTCATACAACAGGACCAGGTATCGTGTCCCGTCATGATCGTCTCTCAGGACATACGTAATGGCAGATTGAGACTCCTTGAAGTTGTAGAGTCCAGAACAAGTAGATTAAGAAAAGTAATAGTAATAGTAATAGTAGAGGTAGCTATCTAAAAAGCCTTAAATTATAAAATTATAAAAAAATGTTGTAAATGACTTGACGACCGGGTCCAGGATTTTTGAAGGTAATACATTGATTATATTGGTCTTGACACAACAAGACTAGGTCTAGAGTCCCATCAAGATCGTCTACCCGTACGTCATACTAACTGGCCAGTTAATCTAGTATATCATATCAAGGTAGTCAGTAATAGTAGACCAAGACCTCTTGAGGTTGTAGAGCAAAAAGAGTAGAAGAAACTAATTAATGATTATCCTCGAAAAACAACAAATCAATTATAGTCGAAAAATGGTGAAAATTTGAAGCCAGTAATAAAACTAATTGAAAATTACTACAACAATAGTATAACCAACAGTGGTAAACTTTCCTCAAGGAACCGTTACGACCCAACCACTAAAAAAGACAGCAAAAACTTACAAAAAACGAGCAAAATCTTCAACGCCTCCAGCAAATAAATTGCACCATTGAAAATGTAATTTAACTCACGCTCCTTCAACGTCCCACCGACCAATCAAAGCTGGCCAAACCACCAACTGTTTCTCATCCTCATCGAAAAAATATCCAAAGAAAAGAAGAACGTTTTTCGCTTCATTGACGAACCCGGAGGAATAGAAATGCAACAACAAAAAAACCCCTACAACAGCTTCAAATTTGTCTGGCAAACTTCACACAGCTCGAGCACCAGCAAAGCCGAAACGAAAAAATCATCTTTAAACGGCGAACGCGAAGTTTTCATTATTGCTGCCGCCCTCTTAAGAAACTCTTGCATTTGCTGTCCCATTCGCCGATCGATTTGCCTACCTTCGGGCGTTCGGCAGGCGCATTTTACCGTGGTGAATGATTTTGCATCGAACCGGGTTCTTCGATTGTGGAAGGTTTTGCCCGATTGAATCTGGTTCAGAATCGATTGAACCCGGGAGCGAGCGGTCCGGTGGTAGATGCGACAGCGGCGCCGGTCTTCACACGGCAGGACCGGGGTTCCCCCATAGTGAGGACTGACTATCCAACTATGTGGTAATAATAAGTCTAGTAAGCCAGAAATGGCAGGCATGACCTAAGAGGCCGTTAGGCCAAGAAAGAAGAGACTTTGACGCTAGTCTTCATACAACAGGACCAGGTATCGTGTCCCGTCATGATCGTCTCTCAGGACATACGTAATGGCAGATTGAGACTCCTTGAAGTTGTAGAGTCCAGAACAAGTAGATTAAGAAAAGTACTGATAATAGTAGAGGTAGTTATCTAAAAAGATAAATGATAAAAAGTAGAGGTAGCGGCCCGGTGGTGATGCGACAGCGGTGCCGGTCTTCACACGGCAGGACCAGGGTTCAAGTCTCATCTGGGCCGCTACCCCATAGTAAGGATTGATTAACCAACTATGCGGTTTCAATTAGTATAGTAAGCCAGAAATGGCAGGCATGACCTTAAGAGGTCGTTAGGCCAAGAAAGAAGAAGATCTAAAACGCCTTAAATTATAAAATTATAAAAAATGTTGTAAATGACTTGACTAGCGGGTCCTGGATTTTTGAAGGAGAATATTCGAAGGTAATATTTGACGGAAGTCTTCTATATGATAGATCATAGTGGAAAATATATTGATTATATTGGTCTTGACACAACAAGACTAGGTCTAGAGTCCCATCAAGATCGTCTACCCGTACGTCATACTAACTGGCCAGTTAATCTAGTATATCATATCAAGGTAGTCAGTAATAGTAGACCAAGACCTCTTGAGGTTGTAGAGCAAAAAGAGTAGAAGAAACTAATTAATGATTATCCTCGAAAAACAACAAATCAATTATAGTCGCAAAATGATGAAAATTTGGAACAACCTAATAAAACTAATTGAAAATTACTACAACAATAGTATAACCAACAGTGGTAAACTTTCCTCAAGGAACCGTTACGACCCAACCACTAAAAAAGACAGCAAAAACTTACAAAAAACGAGCAAAATCTTCAACGCCTCCAGCAAATAAATTGCACCATTGAAAATGTAATTTAACTCACGCTCCTTCAACGTCCCACCGACCAATCAAAGCTGGCCAAACCACCAACTGTTTCTCATCCTCATCGAAAAAATATCCAAAGAAAAGAAGAACGTTTTTCGCTTCATTGACGAACCCGGAGGAATAGAAATGCAACAACAAAAAAACCCCTACAACAGCTTCAAATTTGTCTGGCAAACTTCACACAGCTCGAGCACCAGCAAAGCCGAAACGAAAAAATCATCTTTAAACGGCGAACGCGAAGTTTTCATTATTGCTGCCGCCCTCTTAAGAAACTCTTGCATTTGCTGTCCCATTCGCCGATCGATTTGCCTACCTTCGGGCGTTCGGCAGGCGCATTTTACCGTGGTGAATGATTTTGCATCGAACCGGGTTCTTCGATTGTGGAAGGTT
The DNA here is from genome assembly GCA_002091835.1 of Anopheles maculatus. NCBI lineage: Eukaryota > Metazoa > Arthropoda > Insecta > Diptera > Culicidae > Anopheles > Anopheles maculatus. The sequence goes on along the minus strand of KZ061582.1, from coordinate 334,277 downwards.
TTGCCCGATTGAATCTGGTTCAGAATCGATTGAACCCGGGAGCTGAGCTGGGTGCAAAAACTTTCGCCGTTTTTCGAGCGTGTTACCAATTTATTGCTTTTGCACCCTTGCAGCAGGAAACAGCAATCGGAAAACCGTCGATAAACGATAATGGTAGCGTAGGCTTGCAGGTGGAGGTTAATTAGTGGACGCATGATTTAATTAACTGCGGTTTGTGTCGGTGTGTATGTACAGGGATCGTGAAGTAACGCCCTTTTGACCCAAAACACTGTGCTTTTTGTGAAGCTCGTTGGAGGGAGAACGACAGCGAGAGAGATGTGGAGCGCAAACGAGACCGGAAACGAGCAATGACCTGTACGTCCGGTTTTTGCAAAATAATATTTCTCCCTCGAGGGAAAACCGACTGACGCGAAAATGTTATCGAATTTTCCACCTGAAGCATCGAAGGGCAGGAAACACGGAAGGAAGTTAAAAAATTATCCACTCCAGACAGCGCGAACAAGCCCGTTCGGCCCGTGGATTGAGTGTTGTTTGGGCCGGAAGTTTTGGCCTTGGCCGCAAAGTGACCAACCCTTGGAAGGGGGGAGGAAAAGGGGAAGGTAGACGAGCGGAACAGGAAGGCAATTCATCATCATTTAATATTCATCGACTACCATCGCCCACGGCGTTAAAAGTGGGGGATGCTCCCCGATCGATTGCACTAAAGCGGTGTGTTGCACTTTAGAAGGATGCGGCTGCCTGACCGGTCCTGCCAAACGAGGTGTCATTAAATGTATATTAAATAATTGAATTGAAAGGTACACTACGTGACCCAGATCTCTGGCGGTGCAGGTCAATTGAGCACCACGGGGCAGGAAACGGTTAATTTGACCCGGCATTATATGACGTTTCCTGACGTCGACGAGAACTGTTGGAACGATTCCTGGAGCTGGACACAATAACGAACAACAGCTGTGGCTGTGGTACTTTCCTGCGGGAGTGAATGTGCGAGAGGAGTCCTTAAATACCCACATCAATTATCGGCGATCAGCGATTTTTTGTTGCTGTTGCTGTCGAGTGGGTTGTTTATTTTTAAATTTTATTTGCCTTGAGTACGCTTTTTCAGACGGTCAATATTTGAATAAATCGACCCGGCGTTTCGCGTTTTAAATCGTATCATGTTGGACACCTGCAAAAAAGAAGCACAATACACTAAATCAAATTTGTAAAAAAAAAATAACAACTGGCACTGTTGAATCTGGTACGAAAGAGCGAGAGTTAGAGCCGTTATCGAATGGCTCACAGGCAAAAGAAAAACTAAACCATGCCAAACAGAAGGACACAACGCTCAACTCTTGTTCCCCTTTCGCTCACAAAAAGAAGGGCCGCCACAACTAGTCACCAGAGACACGGAAAGATAAAAATAAAATATATGAATATGAATAGAGATCTGTTTCGGGGGGCTCGGTATAAATAAATTCAGCCTTCAGAAAAATAAACATCAAAAACCCCTCCAAATCCGAACAAACAAGCGCAACATGTTGCATACCGTCACACGACACTGTGCTGCAACAGTCACAGCGTAACGATGTCGCGTGACTCGTGTTTGTTACGGTACGAATCTCGGATCCAAATCGTACGACACGGAAATGAATTTCACCCAACGAGGTCGGAAAATCCCGAACCACCGTACAGCGAGAGCAACAAAACCGACATTCAGTGGAAAACAGCCGCGAAAGGCGGTTGTTGCAGTCGTTTAGTCCGTCAAGCGAATGAACATTGCGCAGGTCCTGGCCAGAAAAACGGGTTTTCTCCCACCTCTACCGAGCGTTAGTTACATGACCATGTTTGGGTGGGGTGTTGGGAGGTGCATTCCACACAAGCTCCGGCTGGAGAGGGTTTTTATACCTCTTGAGAAGTAAACGGGTTTCGAAGGACCCTCGTACCTGAAGGTGGGTTATTTTGATTAACGAGCTAGTATCTTTAACAACATTAAAATGGGCTCGATGATTTTGTTTTTGATGAAGAAGGAAAGGAAAGAAAATGCTTTGGGAGGGTTGGGGATGGGCTATCGATGGGAGGCGATCAGCAATATGCATTTAATAAATGAACGTTGATGAACTTTCGGTTTTGGGAGCGTTCAATCGGTTTCGTTACTGATTGAGCATTTGAGTTACTTCAAGAAGGATGTAAATTTTGTTACAAAAATATGATTTTTTACAAGAAAATACTTATTTTATTAGAAAAAGAAGCTTAAACTGGTTTTCATGTGAGTGAAGCTTGGCTATTTTTAAAAATAATCGTAATTTATTTAATATTTTAACAATATTATTCGACGGGTATTACAGTTTATGGTCTTGGATTATTTATCTTGTTACCAAATCTACGTTATCTTAATACGCAAAAAGTTAAAAATATTTATAAGGATTGCTCTGTCGATTATGTTAATTTATTATATTATAAAGAAGTTCAAAAATCAATAAATAACTGAGTTGTTTTTATTCTAAATTCCGCAATACTAAAACTTATTATAAATTAAATGATTAAGCTTTTCTGATCGAAGATAAAATCATGTAATTGGTATCGGGCGAATGTCTTTAATATATTTTCCATTACTTTCAACGTTTAATTTAAGCCAAATCCATCTCATATCACCAGACAATGGCGCTTGTGTTTCGTAATCTTGAAGTCTCCCTGTTTTTTGCTGTCGCCCGGACCCACCTTAAAGGAAACGCCTTTCTGCCACTTTGCCATTTTGCACAGTACCGAATGCCAATTGTGTGCAGCTGCAATTTTTACACACAAAATAAAAAGAAAACAACCATTCAGCGATTGCATCGTACGAGCAGGGAGTTCATCTGCTAGCTGCAGCACAATAATTATATTATTACGGGTCAGGCCCCGAACGGAGTCCGGAACGTTTCGTCGTCGGTCGTTCGGAGGGTAGCCGAAAGGAATCCGAAGCTATGCCAGCTACGATGGGGAGCACGGATGTAGCAAAGTTCGTTGGATACCTGCATTCGTGTACTTGTTGGGGAAAATGTGAGTTCTCGCTTCCAAGGACGAACAGTACCGTCGGTTGTGAGTGTAATTTGAATTTTTAGGAACCTGTTAAAATCGTTTATAAAATAATTCTGTTCTAAATATTGTGTTTTTTTTAGTACAAAATTAGAATATAAGAGATTAAGAAATAGTTATTCGCTTGAAAAGGGGGAAAAACGATAAAGATTCCTAGTCATCCAGCATCCAGACGACCACTCACCCGACCGAGTAACTCACCCAGTAACCCGCTACAGTATCCTGCTGGGAATACACGCACGAACGATAGGTTAGGTCGAGAAGCACACCAGTCCACTGGGGAGCAGTTTTTGAAGGTCGGAAAGCGTGCGGACCTGAAGGTGGAGCAACATGTATCACGAGCAGTTGCAGCTGCCGAAGCTGCTGCCGTGGACGAGAAGGTACGATGCCGACGACGACGACGACGACGACGGCCTCACGCCAGACGTGACCTTGGTGTGGGTGTCCGTAGTGCCGACCGATCGGTAGACACCGGGCCACACTAGGGCCAGTATATCGCGGTGTACCAGCGTGTAAAGACCTACCCATCCATCGACCATTAACCCTCCGGTGGCGATGCTGTCAAGTGGCACTTGAACCGATTGGCAGGTTGCACGCGGGCTAGGAAGAATACGTACGCAGCGCCGGGAAGAAAAGCGTTTCCCTTACAATTTTACATTACTTGCGAAGGGTTTTTTAAAGTTCGTGCGTGAGTGATCATCCCGTGTGTCGTGTGAGTGAACGTGTTAAGGATAAAAGGGCATAAGATCTTCCACACTTAACACTACCTGATCCCTAAAAAAAGTAGCAAAAGCGTTACAGCTCCTAGAGAAGTTTGAGCCGTCCCCTAAGAGATATAGTCGCAATCCCACCGCAAAGTAAATAGGGCGCAAGCAGATTAAGTTTCGAGCCAGCTTTTCTGTTCCCGATTATCGCTTAGTTCCCGAACATTCCCTCCCGGCACAGGTTCGTACCGCCAACCTGGTTGGTTTGAAGCTCACTTAATTTTAGACATGGTTGTGAACTAGTTGTTAGCCTAAAACCCTCTCCAGAAATTAGCCAACCGTTAGGGGTGGTGCGCGTGTCCTGCAGTTGCATAAAACAGGACGATCGAAGTAAGCGTAGGGCTAGGAGTCATTTATCCAACACAACCGACTACTTTTCGCTGATCCTAGTAATCCATCAGACACTCTAGTGATAGGAAAAGCGTACATGTGTTTATGTGTGTGTGAGTGTGTTTGTGTATAAGGTGAGGTGTATGTGTGTGAGTGTGCGTGTTAGTGAGAATCTATTCGGCAAGTCTCGACCGCGTCAGTGAATTACGCCACCCGATCCTGCGTGTCCTGGTACCAGCATAGTCTACCTTTAGGCGCTAAAGAGAGCAGACTGTTTACACTATTCTTCTTGGTGATCAGATCCTTTCTGCGACCGGGCTCATAAAAAGGGGGCCATTCGGTACATTTAAAGTGTGTGAACCGTGTGTACGACGCGCGGATGTAGTGTGCTGTCATAATTGTGCATCTGTCGACGGCGGGTGTAGTAGTGTAACAAGCTTTGCACCTCTCAAAACATCTCCCCAACCAGCACCACGGTTACCAAGCATTTCTTTCAAAACAGAAAACATGGGCACATGAACCCAACCCACCCGTCAACTGATTGTGGTGTACGACGCTAGACAAAGAAACGAGGGAAAACAATTGTCAACGCAAAGGTACCATCACCGCCACAGTGCGCCCGGCTGATGTTCTGATTTCTAGTGTGTCTCGTGTCTGAAAAATTATCCGCAAGCAAAGGGTTTTTTGAAGGACCAGCAAAGGGAGCAGCCGCGTCACGACGGGGTAGCATGTTTTTCATTTCACCGGCTGCTCACGGGTGTGGAAAAACGACAGCAACGCTACAACAACGGTCGTGATTCGGAAAGGGAAGTCTTCCTTTCCTGCCAGCTGGTGCTACTGCTGCAACGGTTTCGGGGTTTTCGGGTGTCGAACACTGTTTGGCTTCCACACGCGGAAAAATGTGTCCCAACGCAGCCAGCCGTGAAGCGTGCAGACAGTGGGAGTTCCTGGACGTGGTTCCGGAGTTGGTCTAGGTGGACTGGTAGGACTCACCAAGGAAAAAAAGGAAAACAACAACAGGAAACAACAAAAGCTGCGTTTATCCTGGGCTGTCTAATCGGGTAAAATATCTCCAGAGCTTCCTGACTTCTGGGAAGCTTTTCGGGAGTGCAAAGAGCACGCGACACGTTCCGTTCCTTGGGGTTTTTTTTTCGGAGAGATCTTCTGGTGCAGTGTGCTCTGCTGGCCTGCATCGGTTGAAAAACGTGCGCACCACTGACATTAAGCTCGCATTGCCCGGTCTGAACGTTTGGGCAGCAGCAGTAGCGGTACGGTCCGATTGCTGCTAGCATCACGTTAAACACGTAATAATTTCTTGGTCGCAACGTCGTCCCGATGTTCCGAGAGCGAACATACACACACACACATAGGTCTCAAGTGTGAAGCACGTGCCGATAGTTCCACTCGAGAAGTAGTCAAGCCCTCGAGGCAGACACACTCCATCTCTCGCTGAACCTTTTTCCCGAAGCACACGTACACGAATCCTCGAATCTTGGTCGGTTTTTTGCTTCCCCTGCACACTACAGCTCGTCCAACTATCCGTAGTGCAAACGGTGTGAACGCCAGTGAAGTGGAAAACGGTGTCCACCTCGTGCAGGAGGACGGAGATTGCGACCTTTTTTTTTTTTTGCTGCCCTCACAGATCACGAGTGCATAGGAAGTTGGTGAAGAAACGGTGTGAAGTCAAGCAGATAGAAGTTCGGTGAAGTGTGTACCTTTCCGGAGGTGCAAAAAGAACCCCGGCAGAGACGCGAAAAACCAGCGAACCTTCTTGGGCACGCGCTTGAGGTAAGTGATATTGGGATCGCTGCTTGTGGAAGGTGTCCTAAAGTTGATTCGTTTTTCACTTTTTTGTTTCGCTCTCATCCATTTTAAACGGTTTCCTTCGGTTTCCTTCTTTCACTACTGTACGCTGCTGAATTCTGGGGAACTCTTCTCAAGTAGGGTAGGACAAACACCATCGGCCGGTGAATGAGGGGAATAAAATTAGGTGACAGAGCTCGGGGTGGCTGGATTTTCCACGCTACGGTGTGATTTGTTACGGGGGTGTTCGACGCTCGACTGCCGGAATGAGGGATTTCCGGGATTTGATGGGAAGTTTATTGGAGTCATTTCAGTTTCGTTTTTTTTTTTTTCTTGCTTGCACCCTTGGTACTCGTGATGTGAGAAGGATCAAAAGTTGATTCTGTTTATCTAGTCTCGGGCGGTTTTTTTTTCTTCGGTGGAGGATTTAGTGCAAACATAAAGATACTTAGTCAAGCCCTCGAGGCAGACACACTCCATCTCTCGCTGAACCTTTTTCCCGAAGCACACGTACACGAATCCTCGAATCTTGGTCGGTTTTTTGCTTCCCCTGCACACTACAGCTCGTCCAACTATCCGTAGTGCAAACGGTGTGAACGCCAGTGAAGTGGAAAACGGTGTCCACCTCGTGCAGGAGGACGGAGATTGCGACCTTTTTTTTTTTTTGCTGCCCTCACAGATCACGAGTGCATAGGAAGTTGGTGAAGAAACGGTGTGAAGTCAAGCAGATAGAAGTTCGGTGAAGTGTGTACCTTTCCGGAGGTGCAAAAAGAACCCCGGCAGAGACGCGAAAAACCAGCGAACCTTCTTGGGCACGCGCTTGAGGTAAGTGATATTGGGATCGCTGCTTGTGGAAGGTGTCCTAAAGTTGATTCGTTTTTCACTTTTTTGTTTCGCTCTCATCCATTTTAAACGGTTTCCTTCGGTTTCCTTCTTTCACTACTGTACGCTGCTGAATTCTGGGGAACTCTTCTCAAGTAGGGTAGGACAAACACCATCGGCCGGTGAATGAGGGGAATAAAATTAGGTGACAGAGCTCGGGGTGGCTGGATTTTCCACGCTACGGTGTGATTTGTTACGGGGGTGTTCGACGCTCGACTGCCGGAATGAGGGATTTCCGGGATTTGATGGGAAGTTTATTGGAGTCATTTCAGTTTCGTTTTTTTTTTGTTGCTTGCTTGCACCCTTGGTACTCGTGATGTGAGAAGGATCAAAAGTTGATTCTGTTTATCTAGTCTCGGGCGGTTTTTTTTTCTTCGGTGGAGGATTTAGTGCAAACATAAAGATACTTAGGCGGCTCTTGTACGGGATTTCTCGTTTTTGTGATAATCTGTATCAGACATTGAATGACATTGTTGTCAAGAATGGTGGTTTAGATGGTTTCGTTGCTGTTTGAACGATTGAAAAAACCATAAAAAGCGTACTAAAATGCAACAATCGCGTGTCTGTTGAGTGTAAAGCTTAAGACTCGAGCACATTAATTTATTTAAATTAGCTTTTTAAGTGGTGGTTTTAGTGGTGGATAGCTGATTTATAATTAAATCATAAAAATGGTGCTTTGCGATGCAATTTGTTCCACTTGAAATGCTTTAAAAATTGTTTATTTATTCTGTGCATTGAAACCTAACGCCTGAAATTATGCAAATCTCGAACATTATGAGGTTTTATCTGTTGTCAATTAAAATAGCAAAGAAAAGTGCATTGATTGTCACTTGTGGTAGACTTTTCAATATTTTTGTTACTCCTCGGGTCATTATTCTAAGTCAAGGGATAAAAAAGAAGTAAAATGTATTACAATATTGCATACTTTTAGGCGTTAAATCTAGAAAACAGACTAAAATAGGGTAAATAAAATTAAAATTAAAATCCAGCTTCCAATCTTACATAAAACTATTTCCTTATAGTTATCAAAAAGCCTTAACAGCCCGCCATAAGCAAGCCAATCCACCGAGTCAAAGTTTATGTCCCCAACGGTGCACTTGGAGATAATTAAAAATTTTCCAGCAACGAACATGTGCACCAAAAAAAAGAAAGCTGTTCAGCCACTTCATCAGCAGCGGTGCCCAAAATTGTACACCAAAGAAAACCGACGTGAAACAGGTCCCTTTTTCCCAGTTTTACCCGCTCTTTGTTTTCCGAAATTCGCCACAACGGGCTATAGTTCCGATGTCACTTTTACTGGTCGTCTGATCGTTTCACACCGCGCCGAACTGGGCACTTCCTGTAGCAAAAGTACGGGAGCTTCCGGCACGAAAAAGTGTTGGAAAAATTAGTTCCTTCGTTCGTTTCTGGCAGATGCGGCCGGTTTCGGTCACTCTGGCTGTCACACTGGATGGATGCACTTTCACCGCAATCGAAACAAAGTCTGAAACCGTCAATTGGGACCAGACCCTTCCCGGGGCCGGCTGCAGCACTGAATGTTGAAGTTCACTTTTTCCGGTTGGAAAATTTTTGGGGTTCTCCCAGCCATCGCCTTTTTTTATGCTGTTTTTGTTACCAGCTTCAGTCAGTCCGGTTTTTTGGCACAGGACGGGGTGATTGCAGTTGCAGTAGTAGGAGCGGTGGCGTTGTTCTTTCAAATGTCCTCTTCGTTGGGTGAAAAATGTCACCCGATTCTCTTCAGCGCGTGACTAGCATACGGACGCAGGTCCTTTGCTCGCTGTGTGTGAGTGTGTGTATCTGTGTGTTTGTTCGACATCCTTTAGCAACCATGCAATTGCGCTCGTACGGCCTAATTTGACATGATTTTACTGCTGACAGTGATAATTGTTCACCGCTTATACCACTTTTACTGATTTCGAGTGCTGATGCTGCACGTCAACCGAGCGACTATGCGATGCGGTGACGGTAATCATGGTTAGTGATGCTGCTGATAATAATGATGATGATGATGAGAATGGAGAGAAGGCACCCAAATTTGGATGTTCATTAAATGTTGATTTAACAGAGCAACTCACGATATCTCTTTTAAATTTTGTGAATCAAACTGCTTTAAAAGAGGTTCAAAATTTAATAATATAAAACTGCTTTAAACTTGTTTCAAATGAAAAGAGAACAAGTATTAAAATTAAATTAAAATTAAATGAAATTAAGAGCGAAAGCATTTAAATAACTATTTCAGGAACACTAAAGACGACAAATGTTCTGCTTAAAAATGAATATTTCATGCAGACATAACAAATAATATTTTAAAATTAGAGAACAGATGAAAAGTTTACTAAAAAAACTATATATTTCAAACCAGAAATAAAACTTAAACATAAAAAAACGAATCAAAAGACTTTGATGGTCATCCTAAAGGGAATAAGAGTAATTAATAAATATTGAATAAGAAAATTACAAGTCATTACGAGTTTAATTTAAATTTTCTTCGATGAATTTCACAAAATCAATACTCTACAATAATAATAAAATCTCAACCACTTCATAAAACGCCAAAGGGAAGACTGACTTGCTAAATAAAACGCTTTGTTAAGATTATCTCGAAAAACACCCTGCAGTACAATAGTACACGTACACACCCCCTGACTTGTAAATGAAAAATCCGCTCAAGCACCAGCTTCCGCGATCGAAACAAGTGCAAACTGATAACAATGATTTAAATCGCGTCAAACAGCAGTGATAAAATCAGAATTTCCATCCATAAGACCGTGGAAAAGTTCGTCCGTGTAGCCTTCGTAAGCCGAAACAAAATAATCCTTCAAGAAGTACATCGAGAGCAAAAACAAAGCAAAACAAAAAAAAAAACCGGTGACATTTTTCACTGACTTCCGGGACAGCAATTGGGGAAGCTGTGCGAAAGTGTCGCGGTGGTAAAATAACTTAATTAAAAGACATCCACCGACACAGACAGAGCATGGCCTGGGTTGCCCGAGGCGTGTCGTCACTTGTGAGGAAGCCGTCTTTGACCAACACGTCCTCGTCGATGGTTTCTGGCTTATGCCAAGCCCGCGATGCTTCCGTTCCAATTTTCTGTCCAGTTTGTCCGGTTCCGGTTTGAAACCCTTAGAGTGGGTACTTCATCGCCTGGTAGGGTTTTTGGATGTCTTTCGGTCGCTTTTCCCTACTGCTGCAGCTCAGCTCAATTCTTGTCCCGTAGTTGGCTGCAGCTATTGCGCCACAAATTTAGCTTCCGACAAACTGCATTGTGTGCCGGCAGAAATTCAATAATTATGCCAAACGGAAGGAAAAAGTTTTTCCCCTTGCTACCGTGCTTTACCGTGCCAACGGGAAAGCTTCCTTCCGCTTTTAGAGGACGGTTGGTTCGGTTTTTTTTCGGTATGCAATTTTTCTTGGTCACCATGTTGGACTCCCGTTTTTTTGCTCTTCGTGTCCCAATCCCAGGAAAGGGGTGTTAAATCAGCCAACACCGCTCGCGGGCTAGTCTTATTTTCCATGCAAATTTTGTATCCATTTTTTTCTGTTGCTCTCTGTTTGTCCACGAACGTTTTCACTTCTCGGTGGTGGTGTGCTGAAATTGTCGTTTTCGTCCTTGATTGGGCCAAAGAGAGGTTCCCACAGACACATACACGTAGAAAAAAGGAAAGGTTCTGCACCCAAGGAAGGAAGGATGCATCGCGGGAAATTCTTTTTCCGGTTTTTGCCAGTTGCCTTGTTCCGTTTTGCACAGCACCGACACTCAGAATCGGTACCCGTTGATGTGATTCCGGCGTTGAAGGCGGCTTCCCTGGTAGCCTGACGGTGGATGAAGTCGTTGAAGTTTCTTCGTTTCGAAAAAAAGTCCACTTTCTTATTGTTGGTGTTTTGCGCTGGTTCCATTCCGAGAAGGATTGAAGCTTTGTCACCATTTGATGTTGTATGACTAATCGGATGGCGGATGGAAATGAGAGCTAAAATTGAATTGAATTTTTTCTCGGTGATGAAGCCAAGCTGAAAATTTTATTAATTTTTCAAGTAAGAACGGAAAGTCGTCATTCTTTGGATATAGATTTTTGGTGTATTTGGTGACAAATTCTACGACAAAAATATTTTTTTAGAAAAATATTATTTTTTAAATGGAGGCGCCCAGTACTTGATCTAAAAAATCCACTTGAGCAGCTTTTCCACGAATATATTTTCTCCCCTAAAATATCCATTTCAACCAACCCCACCGCAATGACTTTCCTACTTCAGCTTAAGCTATTGCACAACGTTTGCAAGTTGGTCGGTGAATAAATGAATGACTGAATAGCTCGGGCATGGTAAGCAGATGCTAAAGCGGCACGCGGCTTATGTTAAGCAAAGTATTCGCCTTCGGTTGCAGGAATTGCAATTGAAACCGAGAGCGGAAATGAACGGTATGAATGTGCACACTATATTCCGCACCCACCGGCAGGAAAAGGCATTTTGTGAAGCATCTGAAAATCATCATAATCAGCAGAAGAAAGATTATCCCCTTTTGGGTGGAAAAGCGCAGTGAAATGGATTCGATTTTGTGACAATTTGTGACAGACCTGGCCAGTGCACACAACGCTTACGAAAAGGAGCGAAGCATATTAATTTTGTTATGAATCCGATCGGATTTTCTTGTGACTTTTCTGTTCGCATTTCAACTCAAAAACACAGGAAAGTATGCAGAGTCTTTGGAAATCCTGTGTAGTATTACAGCTTCAAGGTATGATATGTGTGCAATTTTGGTTTGATCTACATTTGTTTGTTGGAAATGTGTGTAAAACTATGAAAAAATAAAAGATTTTTGAGATAGGAACTCAAACATTGGGCCTAAGAGAAGAATTTAAAGCTTGATTTTCTCAGATGTTGTTGTTTGTAGAATTTAAGAGATTTTCGGTCTCTTGGACCTCTTTCGTCTTTTAATTTTGTTTTACTCAGATGTTTTAACTAAACTGCTTATATCATAAGTATTTAAATTGACACAACAAAGTAAGCAATTACTATAATTAAATTACTCTCAAGATCTCAGTAGTCTTCATCCATGGTTAAACATCCTATCGTCGTTCATTAGCATTATTGTACAGCTGTAGTTACGGAGCACATTTCGCTCGATCAACGCTTCTCTCTCAAGCAACCCAACCGAAGCCCATCCCCATCATGGAAATTAGCACCTTCTCCGAACTCATCCCACTTTTATCAAACTTTTGGCGAACCATTCCCGCAACCTTAGAGCTGAAGCTAGAAAGCTCCCTAACGCTGCTGAAGCAAGATCACAAACTACACAGCCTTTTCTTTTTGGGCCGCTTAGAGACACACACGATCAATTATCTGCTCGCGTTCGGTAGCCCCGGTGTGGATCTGTTTCATCAGCGAAAGTTTTACTACAGCCGCGATGGGATCGATTGGTTGCTGCTGCTCGAACCTGCCAACTGGACCGAAGATTGGGGCCGTCTTTGGAGTGGCTTTACCGGTAATGCTAGTTTCGGTTTCAAACTACGTTCGCTGGCAGCGGGAAGCACGAGCGTGACGGTCAACGAACAGGATCGGCTGTGGTACGTGATGCATGCGATCCTGCGTGAAGCGGCCGGCGTACCGAGGGGTGCCCTAACAATGTCCACCGACAAGCAGATTGTGTTGAACCCGTTCTTCCGAGGGCTCACCCGGGAAGAGTTGGGCGAGCTGGCTAATTATCAACACTTCCGGAGGCCGGAACGGTCGGCGGAAGAGAATTTGCGCGGCCGACAGGAGTGTAATCTGTCGATGGATGTGTTTGACTCGCTGGAGTGTGACGTACTGCCGGAAGGGAAAAGTTTCACCGTGCGTATGGACGATTCGGATCAGCTGGCGATGTGGAGTTCGCTGCATTGGCTTGGGCTGGATTTTTTCCACAAAGCGAATAGCGGTGTGTTTGGCTTTTTATACAATGGTGATGGGCGCAAAAATTGGGACCTTCCTTTTATGGTTGAGCTGTGAAGAAAGATTGTTCATGTAGGTTAAATAATCGCATTACTAAAATAGCCTTTGGCCATTCGTCCTCCAGTTTGTTTGTTGATGTCATAGCTGCGGTGTGTGTCTTGGCTAAGGCGATAGTTTCGCTCGTTCGTCCACCAGGGTGCGCTAGTGTTCGGATGCTTCTTTTTCCCGAAACCGAAGCGAACGGCACTCAGTGTGTGCCGAACCGAAGCGGCACGACTTTTCCTCCCGAACCGAGCGCAAATTGATGCGTGTGGAGTGAGTCGGATTTGGGGCTGGTTGTGGGAGGAGCAAACGCTTCTGAAGCACACATTCATACGTACCTGCCTACACACACACATTCAAACACACACACAGCTCCCATGTACACGCTGGTGAAGAATCGTACAATATTGCATCGCTAGCGCTAGCGACGAAAGCCGCTTCAAGTGGTAATAAGTTCTATTTTGCAGCCAAATTAAACCAAGCCAAGCTGTTCTGTTCTGCCTTTTGCCGGGCTTTCCCATTCCGGTGGTGAAGGTGAAAAAAACGACAAGGAATTGAAAAAACAACCTCATAAACACTCGAAGGGCGAAGGGCGAGAAGTGTAGCGTTTGGTGACAGAATACTCTGCACACGTGTGCAAATGATAAGCGAAGACTTGTGGGAACTGTATAACGTGGCAGTACGAGGCAGTACGTAGTTGTATGAAGGTTTTGGATGAAAAGTTGAAGATGATGCTTAAGAGTCGTCTGGAATTGTATACATCAAACGGTGCAGAGAAAGGTATATAAAATCAAAACATATTTAGTTTTTATTAAACTATATTTTAGGTAAAGAAGGACTGATTTTCTTTTATTATTTTTTTTAAATTGGTTTAGTTTTCAGCAATTAATTTCTTCAAGTTTTATAGCATGTAACCGAGACTTATATTTTATATTTATATATTTTTTTAACTTCAATGGTATATCTTTTTATTTTGATTTGAGTTAATTAAATGACAATAAGTTATTAAAGTCATAGAGAATCACTCAAGTCAGTAAAGCTGTTTAGATAAGTATAAATACTTATTCCAGTTAAAAGCCTTAGACCTTCCTGTTTTTAGAGGCATTCTTGCAAACCTTTACATTTTATCTTTAATTTCTTTCATAAAAAAGATTTCCACACTTTTGTTTACAGTTCACCATATCGATGACACTGTTCGGCCCGAGTAAAAACACAAAACGTATTCCACCGTACACAGTAAACAAAAAAAAAAAACAAATCACCAGGTTGTGCCAGCGTCACGCGAAAACGCATCGAACTGTGGTGAAGAATAACGACCGCCGGACGCAAACGCTGCTGCCAAATTTGCATGCGAACAAATTGATGAAAATCGGCAGGGGAAAAGATCGTAAAAAGCAAAAACAAAAAGCGTACACGGACGCGAAATGACACAAAACGAGCTTTCTTTTTTTTTCGTTAGCCGTTCGAGGTGCACCGTTTAGCTTTCCTATTGTTTTGATCGTACGTAGTCGTGCTTTGCGTTTTTCCTGAGCTACCCCTGCCTATGGTCGCTTATCTACGGTTCGCCCCGTCCATCTTGTGGTGTTATTGTTGGCAAGGGCAACATGAATGTTTCACACGAGCAGCCAGTTTTGGCCAGTATCCGTTTTTGCACAGGGTGGTACGGCAAAAATGGAAATTCCGTCGCCCGAGGGCAACGTGAATGGTTTGAATGCCAAATTGCAATCGATTGCAAATGCAACGGGGCACGGAAACTGTTTGGCCTATTTGCGCCACATTTCTACCCCCCAAAACGTTCGACTGTATCAGGGGATCATCATCATCAGCAGCAGCAGCAGCAGTACCGTCCCGATGCATGAGACAGTCGAGAAAAAGGGACGTCGGCTGGACTATTCATCGGGGAGAAATAAGTTCGAAAGTTCAGCATGTGTGATTTTTATGGTAACGATTATGACGGGCAACAAAGGGGGTGATCGGTTGGAATCGAGGGGACTCGAGGTTTGGGTGGTATTGTAGAATTTAGTCAATTTCCCCGTGCAGCTTCCCAGTGCGACTGCTCTCTGCCATCCACCGGTTGATGTTTAGACATTGCGATACAGAGCACCATCGGTCCCGGTGCACAGTCGGAAGCACAACGATACGGGATGATACGGGCAGCCAGATAAAAATGGCGCCAGGCAAAATAAAATCGAATTGCAACCGGCAGGCATTTGTTAGTCCGTTTTTCCGGGCGTACCGAGCGCCCATAGTAACTATGAGCAGTACAGGGAACAGGTTTACAGTGGGTGATGCAGATACTTTATTGATAATGACAGTTCGATTGCCGGTTGCCTGTTAATTTGCGCACATATACGGATAGAGTTTAGAGCTTTAGGCTAAGGCAGGTTTTAAGGTGAATGTTTTAGCAAATATGTTTTATAGATAAAACTTCCCTAAGATAGTAGTTATATTGACGATCTACTTTATATTATACTTTTTTTTGTCTGTTTCTAAGTTTACTATAATATTGGATTAGGATTTATTTCCTTATCAAATGTAAGTTCTGTTTAATATAAAGGATATATTTCTATTTCTACAGGGTATAGACTATAGTCTGCAAAGACTTGAGCTAGAAAAACGACAATTTAAGACGGCTTGTAACGAACGGCCTTGGGGTGGCCCGGTGGAATATACGATAACGGCGCCGGTCTTCACAAGCAGGACCGGGGTTCGAATCCCGGAAGACGCAGGACTGACTATCCAGCTACGGGTAAAACCAAGTGAACTAAACTACACCCTTTATTATTAAACGAACTGGGTTTTTTACTCGTTACACCGTGTTAATCGTGTTAAATTTTATTGAACCTTATAGCTTCCCGTCTAAAGAGTTAATCCTCTTCGCATTCCAAATTTGTCACCACTTGACCTCTCTCCCGAGGAGGAATGACCGATCGACCCCTCCTTCTTCTGCTTCTTCCCTATTGCCAAATTTGACAATCTTTCGTCGATCCTAGCGTTGTCCTCCGCGCGATCACTAACGCGTCTAACGCCTTATCCTAGCGTTATAGCTTGAGCGGAACGCTTCACAAGTCATAGAAAGCTAGAAATAGCAGACCAAGAGCTTCCGAGGTTGTAGAGTAGAGCCAGGGAAGAAGAAGAAGTTACGAGCGGCCTCGGTCTACAAAAGACAGTACTGAGTATCGAATCTCGTCCAGCCAGTCTTGCGGTAGGTAAGACTGACTATGCAGCTACATGTAAACTAAGTCATGGAGTTTAGATATTGCAAGCCAAGACCTCTTGAAGTTACAGGGCAAAAGACGGAGAAGTAGAAGTAGAGATTTTTTTGATGAATTGACTTAATGAATAATGCGTACCGAGTTGTGATAATCTTTTTATTACTGCTACAATTTTAGATAAACTCTCTCATTTTTCTTCTTGATCAATTCGTTTAACTTGTTATTGCTTTTATGATAAAATATTCATTCTTTCTATTAATTGCTAAACGCGTACTAAATTTCAATATAAGATTTTTCAGAAAGAACTCATTAAACAATCCGTTGACTAATATAGTCGCTAAACGTGTGAAAATTTTGAAGAAATGTTTAAACACTTAACGAAATTGTAAAGTTATATATTGAGTCTTGAACAATGAAAAATAAGCAGTTTGAGAAAAATATAACATTATATAACATCTTTATTAATTTGTTCTACATTTTTGGTTAAAGTTTTAAGTAAGGCTTTATATTGTAGCAGGGTCCAAAAGCTGTTTATTGATATATTGTACTGTGTAAAATATTTTTATATGTGATGTTTTTGAAGAAGAAAAGTCTTTTATATAGATTTATTTTGAAATTTACTTGAACGATTCGATGTGAAATTATTCGAAGATTTGGTTCAGCACTTGACTTAGAAAAGCTCATAGTTTATATGATTTAAACTTGAAGGTGAAGTCAATATATTATAAAATCCTTGCAGTAGCAAATATTTTTGTAATGTAAAAATTATTTCTGAAAAGAGCATAACTACACACTGTTGGAGTTTAATTGTGTTTGACCTGCTCCGGCAAAGCTCTCTCCAACAACACTCAGCGAAGCACCAAGAAAGAATGATTGCTTTCGCTTTTGCAACATCGACCAACTCTTGGGCAAACTATGTCAGATACAATTCTTTAAATCTTATCCTCCATTGCGTCTTTCTCCGGCTTCCAAGTAAACCCAACGTACCCGCTCACAGTCGATAAATTTCTGTTGCCGTTCGTTGCTTATTGTAGCGCAAAGTGGTTGACTTTGCTACCAACAATTATCCTACCAGCTGCAGTCGGCAAGTTGGCTGAATAAACGAAGATACTTAACCGGTCCATGCTTGCTATCGCTTTCCCATTAGAGGACAACGGTGTGGTGGAAAAAAGGGAAGCAAGTATTTTCCAGTTCGATCTTTGAGCACGACTTGAGGTGGATTCGATTTCCCGACTTGCGTCAATGGCCACGACTAGAAGTGGTCTGGCCCCCGGTGGTGGTAAAAAAAACGCAAGCAAGAAACATCCTTCGAACGCAGCTGAGCGCTGCATTGTTGTGCAGGGATAGGGCCAGAGCGCGATGTGTAGTTCTTCATCGAACCGAGCCGTACGCAGGACGTCCTTTGCAAAGGACTGTGCGGCTGACTTCGTGGTCCGCTGTACCGATAAGGATAAGCTCTCGTACTCGTCCGACCGACCAGTCCGGCCCTCTTTTTGTCTTCCTCGAGGTTTTCTACAAGTGTAAAAGACCGGAAAGCAGTCGCAACCGTCCAAGGTGATGAAAAGGCTGGTCGGAACTCGGGAAGCAGTCGGTAGAAGTATTGTGTATATTCTCTTAGCCGTGCGCAACAAAAGAAACAGAGATAAATTGCAGGAGCAAGCGTGTTTTTGCAAGGAAATCATTAAGAACTTTAATCTTTTCATCGTTCGCCCATCCTGCCGTTTGCGTTGCAATTTTCCTACCTGGCTGGCTGGCCCGAGCGCTTAGCTGAGGGCGGATAACGTGAAATGAAGTCTCCGAGCACACTGGAAAGGATCGGGGACGCCAGCAAGACGACGCGGCGAAGACGACAATGAATAGCTGAACTTCCCTTTTTCTTGAGCAGAGAGAGAGAGAGTGCTTCTGGAAGTTCCACACGTAGAAAGATGGAAAGTGATCTTTGTCATTGCAGGACCACTTCTTACAGCAGCACACCATCTCCCACCGGTCAGCCATTACGCTCATCAAGCCGAGCGAAAACCGAACGTTCTTAAGGCAGGCGCTAGTATATCGTGCCGCCTGTGGACAGTAGTTTAGCACGGTGCAAGTGAGCGGCGGATGTGCAGATAGAAATCGGGAAACAATCATGCTCCTTTGCACGGAAAATGGTGTAGCGCACAGTCGTCTATGGTTCTATTGTTGTGCACGCCCGACGATGGAAACGCTCCAGGAAAGCTGCACCAAACTGGTGGTACGGATTTGAGGCAATATCCAATCCATTTCGATTATCGTCATCAGTGTGTACAATGGGAGTCGGAGGGTTTGGTTAGCTAAAGATACCGGGATCGTGGGCGAATGCTACCCCAGCACCGACGGGGATGGTAAGACATTTTTCTCTGTATTCGATCGAAAAAGTTTTGCTGCTGCTGCTGCTGCTTCTGCTCGGTTGCTCTTTACCTTCCCGTCCTGCCGTACCGGAGGCAAGTTATTGCTTTGTCCCTGACGAGGCAATGGTGACGGTGGGAGACAATTTTAGCAGTTTTATGATTGGGAAATTTATTTATATGATTGAGTGGACATGAATGCGAACGAGATGGTGGTTTAAATGCTTTTGCGGGGGATGCTGGGTGCGATATGAGCTATTTGGTGCCGAACGTTGCTGTAGATTAAAATCTTTCTAACCGGTGGGAAGGTATATGATCAGGATTATTGCAGCAATTCGGTGAAAAGTGTCGCGGGAAACTCTTTTTACAACCGGAAATATACCCCACCACTGCTTTCAGTTAGCACGAGAAGCATTTTTAACGACAGAAGCTGGATAAACTTTGCCTTTACGAATGAAATGTTTTACACAGTGTAGAATTAGCTTTTTAAAAGTCGTCAAACTCTAAAATGTTGAAAATGTGTAGAATTTTCACTGTTTAAATAATGGAATGATTTAAAAAAAAAATCTTGATTGATGAATATTTTTGAAGAAAAACGGTTTCAGATTTCTCGCTCTTACGTTTAAAATATTGTTTGCAAAAGTTTTTAGTCGCTTGTAGTTAAAAGGTCGCATGTAGCGGTCCGGTGGTGTTTACGATAGCGGCGCCAATCTTCACACGGCAGGACCGGGGTTCGGATCCCGGCGGACCGCCTCCCCGTACTATCCAGCTACGGGTACAACTTAGTCACAGAGAGCTAGCAATAGCTGGCAGGCCAAGACCTCATGAGGTTGTAGAGCCAAGGAAGAAGAAGAAGTTAAAAGGTCTTTTTAATTAGGACATAAACAAATTTATCGAAACTCTCTTAAAATTAAATTCGATTTAGATCTAATTTTAAAATAATAGTGTGAAGAATTTGAGTCTAAAATTTGCTAATTTAAATTTTGTATCATAATGTATTTATTTTAATTTATTTTAATAGTTTAATATCCCCGGTATAAAACAAAATACATCAAAATTTAAATGTTACTACCACAGATCATAATTCACCAGGCGTCTCCATCGACTTAATTGTTGTCGGTGGAGATATGATGAATCGCCTGAGTATTTATATTTTTGTCCATGTGTCAAGGTTTTGACGTTTTGTGATTGAAATGCTCCTATCCCTCCACGAGCTTAAATTCGAACAAAATCCATAAATAAGATTATAGCATTTTAGAATAATTATTTTGGCTATTATTCTCACTTGTTTAATTTTCTTTAATGCCTCTAGAAATGTTACCAAAAGATTTGTTTTAGGAAAAAAATTATTTGTTTTATTTAATATCGTGTCAATGTTCCACTTTATCTTGAATTTATTTTATTATATCATTAACATTATGGAAAAGTATTTCACTTATTTATGATTCCAACGTGGTCCGAACTTCCCTTTTAGAGAAAGACCTTAAAAGTAATGCTTAAAAATGTGTTTATAATTATAGAAACTTGTTTTACGGCTGGCTGCTAACGCTGGAGTACTTTGAAACAAATTTTAAAATCTTATAATTTCTTAAATATCTTAACTTCTTTAAATTGCTTTATATTACGAATAAAAAAAAATCATTGCTAAGCCATCTGTCGTAAGAAAATTGAACATCCATTATTAAACTTTCTTAGTTAAAAAATATCGCCCAATATCATTCATCCTGCACGGTTTCATTGGCTTCAGCTTTCAATAATGTTGTACGAAAGCGAACTTCACCACCATCCCATTCGCCAGAACAATACACTTCAGCTTTGGGCCAAAAGTTTTATCTGCTAGTCACTTTTGTTCGGGACGAAATTTCATTCGCCGGTGCGCAAAGAAAGACCATCTGTTTCTTGGTGAAGGAAGAAAAAAAAACAATCCCGAACTGAACTGGATCGAACGAGCGATCCAATCGGGCCCGGAATCTCCCCGGACAGGGCTCATTTAAAGTGATGTTGTAAAAGTTTTTCCAATAATAATCACTAGCTGTTAAGAAGTTGCTTCCCTGACCAAGTTAATGACAATGTTTGAAGCGAGCGCGACTGGTCGGTGGAAATGAATCGTTCGGCTTTTTTTTGTTTTAGAATTGGTTCGGTTTTGAGTTTAGAAACAGTGATCGAACGTTGATTAAATTCAAACACATTGTAAGGGAAAAAAAGTTTGCTTTTGTTTGATGATTTCAATTGAAATTTTTTTAAGGGGTTTGTAGTAAAACAAAAAACTCAGCTTACGAACAATAGTCAGCATGTAACAAAATGGTTCCCGTTGTTTTTTTGTAACTCTGTATATTTTAAGGATAAATGGCAAAAGCACAACGGCTCCCACATCCAACACCAGCTTCGATCGGTTGGAAAAGCGTTTTTCGGTTGAAATTGTTGCCTATTCAAATACAGCCGGCCGTCTCCATTCCGGCGTGTGCAGGACCGTCCCGTTTGTCCACTGACTTTTATCACCATTTCACCGATTGGAGAAGCTTTTGAAAATGCAAATTGAAATGCTGGCCGGTACGATGCAAGCTTTGCCAGCAGGGCGAGCTTGGTGGAGTGTTTGGGGACCGGGCGGGGTGCTAAATTATTCGCATTGAAATCAAAATAAATCGTCCCGCATTCACGTTGCACTGATGTAACGGTTGGAAATTAGGGGGCTCTCGAGCGGGAACAGGAGCAGGCGAGAGCAATGAGGGCAAGTGACCGGCATGAGCAAGGTCCGGTAATTATTTAAAATTACTTCAATCAAATATTCATGAACCTTTCACGCCGGGTGCGGGATGAATTTTACTTCCAATACGCTACGTTCGCTCTCGCTTGCTCTTCGGCGCAGTAGCCGCTGTGGCCATCTCTTTCACTCAAATATCAAATATCTCGAAACGAGTGCGCTCAGCATCACCCTCGGAGAATGTATGAATGTCGTGCCGTGTCCACCGATCTCCCTTATCGGTGATTATGGCAATGATGACGTCGATGATGATTCCGATGGTTATGCTGGTGGTGTCCACCGATTACGATATCCAACGGTTGGGCATCCGTGTTCCGTACCGTCACATGGAAAACGCTGATGGAAAAGCAGATGGGCTACGCGCTCGAGCTGTACCACGCATCGTGCCATGGTGCATACGTTTTCCGTAACATTTAGCGCCCGGGGAAGAAGCTTTTGTCCTGCAGGCTGAATTTACATACGCTCTACGGGTGGTTCGGTTGAGCGAGTGAGGACATGACAGGCGTCATTGGAACGACATTCGGGCTGTCGTTTCCAACGCATCATTAAGGTTTTGCGTTCGGTGTACGGTGAAATGGGCGCTTAATTCAGTACGGTTTTCGGGCAGATTGTGCTGGTGACGCTTCGCTTTCTTGTACTGAGTGTTCTTGGTGCCTGGATGAAGGTCTTTTGCGCGATGGATCAATCTGAAGGTGTACGTTGATTGGGACCGGGGACCTAGTGTCAATAGAGAGTGTGCGCTTCGAGGCAATTGTACGATTCTGTTTGGAGCAGCTTATAATGGCGCTTTTCGTAGGCAATCGGTATTTAAAGAGACGGTTTGTGATTACGATTTAGTTGATTTTGATGCTTTATTTAACGAGCAGCTTCAATTTCTTGTAATGCACTGTGTTTTTAGTTAATATATTTAATTCTATAATGTTTCATTTGTATGTTTTTCTTAAACCAACATTTGTAGTATCGTTCACAATTCTTATTTATTTGTTTCTATTTAATTCTATAATGTATCATTTGTATGTTTGTCTTAAACCAACATTTGTAGTATCGTTCACAATTCTTACTTATTTGTTTCTATTTAATTCTATAATGTTTCATTTGTATGTTTTTCTTAAACCAACATTTGTAGTATCGTTCACAATTCTTATTTATTTGTTTCTATTTAATTCTATAATGTATCATTTGTATGTTTGTCTTAAACCAACATTTGTAGTATCGTTCACAATTCTTACTTATTTGTTTCTATTTAATTCTATAATGTTTCATTTGTATGTTTTTCTTAAATCAACATTTGTAGTATCGTTCACAATTCTTATTTATTTGTTTCTATTTAATTCTATAATGTATCATTTGTATGTTTGTCTTAAACCAACATTTGTAGTATCGTTCACAATTCTTACTTATTTGTTTCTATTTAATTCTATAATGTTTCATTTGTATGTTTTTCTTAAACCAACATTTGTAGTATCGTTCACAATTCTTATTTATTTGTTTCTATTTAATTCTATAATGTATCATTTGTATGTTTGTCTTAAACCAACATTTGTAGTATCGTTCACAATTCTTACTTATTTGTTTCTATTTAATTCTATAATGTTTCATTTGTATGTTTTTCTTAAACCAACATTTGTAGTATCGTTCACAATTCTTATTTATTTGTTTCTATTTAATTCTATAATGTATCATTTGTATGTTTGTCTTAAACCAACATTTGTAGTATCGTTCACAATTCTTACTTATTTGTTTCTATTTAATTCTATAATGTTTCATTTGTATGTTTTTCTTAAACCAACATTTGTAGTATCGTTCACAATTCTTATTTATTTGTTTCTATTTAATTCTATAATGTATCATTTGTATGTTTGTCTTAAACCAACATTTGTAGTATCGTTCACAATTCTTACTTATTTGTTTCTATTTAATTCTATAATGTTTCATTTGTATGTTTTTCTTAAACCAACATTTGTAGTATCGTTCACAATTCTTATTTATTTGTTTCTATTTAATTCTATAATGTATCATTTGTATGTTTGTCTTAAACCAACATTTGTAGTATCGTTCACAATTCTTACTTATTTGTTTCTATTTAATTCTATAATGTTTCATTTGTATGTTTTTCTTAAACCAACATTTGTAGTATCGTTCACAATTCTTATTTATTTGTTTCTATTTAATTCTATAATGTATCATTTGTATGTTTGTCTTAAACCAACATTTGTAGTATCGTTCACAATTCTTACTTATTTGTTTCTATTTAATTCTATAATGTTTCATTTGTATGTTTTTCTTAAACCAACATTTGTAGTATCGTTCACAATTCTTATTTATTTGTTTCTATTTAATTCTATAATGTATCATTTGTATGTTTGTCTTAAACCAACATTTGTAGTATCGTTCACAATTCTTACTTATTTGTTTCTATTTAATTCTATAATGTTTCATTTGTATGTTTTTCTTAAACCAACATTTGTAGTATCGTTCACAATTCTTATTTATTTGTTTCTATTTAATTCTATAATGTATCATTTGTATGTTTGTCTTAAACCAACATTTGTAGTATCGTTCACAATTCTTACTTATTTGTTTCTATTTAATTCTATAATGTTTCATTTGTATGTTTTTCTTAAACCAACATTTGTAGTATCGTTCACAATTCTTATTTATTTGTTTCTATTTAATTCTATAATGTATCATTTGTATGTTTGTCTTAAACCAACATTTGTAGTATCGTTCACAATTCTTACTTATTTGTTTCTATTTAATTCTATAATGTTTCATTTGTATGTTTTTCTTAAACCAACATTTGTAGTATCGTTCACAATTCTTATTTATTTGTTTCTATTTAATTCTATAATGTATCATTTGTATGTTTGTCTTAAACCAACATTTGAAAAACATAAAAAAATGGTTGTTAATCGAATACTGCACCACATCGCATTTTAATTTAATCTTGTCACATTCGCAACGCATCCACCAACTGTGACAGACGCTGCCTACTAACCCGGGTTTGCTTTTGTTCGGGATTCGTACCGGTGCGTCGCCTGTTATCCAATCGAACTTTGAAGAGGTCATCCGGAATGCAAACGATGAGCAAACAAAGAACGATTGCCCACTGTACATAGATACATAGATGTGTAGTGGTGTGTAAACATAATGTTGCTGTTTGGCTGGTAGTCGATGGGGGTTGAATGAGATAGTTTTTATTAAGGATTGTTTCAATAATAATGCATTGCAGTTGGCAGTCTTGCTATAAAGATCTGATAATGCATGCTATAAAAAAATCATTTTTGTTGTCTGTTCTTGTTGCCATGAAAATTTTAAAGTCCGGGAGTGTGTTTTTGTCAAAACTAATCGAAGAAACTATACCTAACTTTATCGATGTTATTATCCTGTTTCAATATGTTTGTTTTTAGCAATGTTCACAGATTTTCTCCAAGAAAACTCTTTAAGACATTATCAATTTAAATCTTGAATGTAGAACCACCGCTTGTGCTTCTTTGTAGCTGCAGGTTTGCTTTTTGTGCCTCAAACTTTATGCACTACCCTTGACAATCAGTAGATTGATGGTCGCCTCAGGATTTCTGCATGAAGATTGATGCCCGCCTGATTAGCGTCTAACCTAACCATTCCCCAAACCATTCTCTTCCCCAAGCCCAAACTAACGAGCAGCTGATTATTTATTCCACTGTCAAATCGCTCTCCCACTCCGCTACCTCCGGAGCCTCCAGAGATACAATCGGACTGTATCGGAATATTTATGTTTATCCAACGTTGACGTCTACGTTCGCGTTCTGCCTTCAAGTCGATTAAATACTACAAACGAGCGGTACCGTACTTTTGCGCACGAGTTCCGAAACACGATTTCCGCACGCACATACATAAGCAAACATGACCGCAAACTTGAAGCCTTGCATTTCCTGCCACCAGTCACCAGTCTATTCGTTCGTCGGAACAGCGATACGACAATCCGCACCGGGGCAATCCGACAGGATGCCAATGCAAATGTACTCCGTACGCAACATACGTTTTGCTGGTGGTGCCGGAACAGCCGGATGTCACAGTCAAGACCGATCCGTACTGTGTGAGGCGGAAGCTTGCAAATTCACAAACACACACACACAAATGCAGCCCCAAAGTATGTGGCTGGCACAGGACAAACCTTCTTCACCCCTTTTTGCATTACACACACACACGCACACACACAAACACATGGCATTAAAATGGTGGTGGCGGGAATAATAAATTCATCATCAAACAAAACGTGTTGAAAGCATTAACATTCAGCTTGACGTATCAAAATTTTGATTAATGAATAACAATCGCAATCGCAGCGCCCGACCATATGCAGCTGACTGACAGACGTTGAATGAGGGACCGTGTTACATGCAGAGTACAAAAGAAGCAAACAAAAAACTCAGGGAAAATCGTCGCATTTCCAACTTGCATGCAAAACCACAGCTGGCGTGTACCGGCTTCACATCATTTGTGCCAGAGGTTTTGCGTTCGATATTTTGCAACAAACACAAAAGTCGTTGTAGTAAAGTGACAAGTTTTCGGGTGTTTCGGTGGGCACGTGAGCACTACCCGACAGTGACAGCGTGCTGCTTCTTTGTGTGCTGAGGGAGAGAAAAATAAAACGGGCTTCTGTAAGTATTTCCGCAAGGATCCGACCGAGTGTTCGGTGCAGGAACATGTATCGGTGATTTGGTTTTCGGGTGGCGATAAATGTTTGGAGTAATGGTGTGGAAAATAGTTTTGCAATTGACAGTAGCGCAATTGTTGTGGTGAATGGTGGGGAAGATGGGAAAGATGAAGGGGAATTCTCTTGTATGCAGAGCAACAGAAGTATCTTTCGTAATTTGGTACAGTGACAGCAAGGGAATTTGTTGTGATGAAGGAGTGTAAGTTCATTAATAATGTGATTAAATGTCGTGTAGAAAGAGCATTAGATGCATTGTTCGCAAATGTTTCTATAAGTTGAACTTTCCAAGCAAGTCAATTAGTTAGACGAGGAATATATAATACAAGCTCTTAAAGAAATTTCAAACATGGACGCTTCTGGAGAATGTCAGAATGGCTATGGTCCTTAAACTGCCTGTCTTGGACATAAATCTTGATAGTATTTAAAACTATTAAGGAACCAAGTATATTCCTTTGGACAACGAGAGGCTCCTTCATCGTTGAAGCCTCTCGAAGACTAGATTCTTGTTTAACTAGGATTCTTTACATGAGGTTTGTTAGCGACAATCTTTGAAGTATGGTGTAATAGACGAGGTCTGTTGGAAGAGGGATCTGGAAAAAGTCTCTTGAAGAATGTACGATGTTTCTTGAGCGAGGTCTCTTGGACAAATTTTTTGAAGACAGTGTTTTGGACGAAGTTTTTTCGACGGAACGCCTTCTTTGCGACGATCTTTTGGAATGTATGCAGGCCGAATTCCATGGACGAGGTCTCATGGACGAGGTCTTTTAGACAAGGTCTCTTGGACGAGGGTTTTTTGACGAGGATTCTTGGACGAGGATTCTTGGACAAGGATTCTTGGACGAGAATTCTTCTACGAGGTGTCTTGGACGAGGTCGTTTGAACAAGGTCTCTTGGACGAGGTCTTTTGAACGAGGTCTCTTTAACCAGGTCTTTTGGACGAGGTCTTTTGAACGAGGTCTCTTGGACGAGGTCACTTGGAAGAGGCGCCTTGGACGAAAGTTAGTGGACGAAGTCTCTTGGACGAAGTCTCTTGGACGAGGTCTTATGGACGAGGTCTCTTGAACGAGGTCTCTTGACCGAGGTCTCTTGAACGAGGTCTCTTGAACGAGGTATCTTGAACGAGGTTTCTTGGACAAAATTCTTTAGGCGAAATTCTTCAGATGAGGTCACTTGGAAGATTTCTCTTGAACAAGGCATCTTCGACGACATCTTTTGTACGTGATCATGTTATACAGGATCTCATGAACGTAGTAACGCCCTTGAATGTAGCCTCAGCAACAAATTACTCACTGTAAAGAAGATGAGGGAAAGTACATTTTTCCAAAATATAGTTTTTACCTGTTCATTCAAAATACAATACAATAAACAAATGGATTTGGTAATGAATCAAATGTCTTTTAAAGAAAAACTAAACAAAAATAACGACTCTACTAAATTAATTTTTAATTTCGGAAAACTCCAAAGAAGCGATGGTGTTTCAAAGTTAAATTCAATGAAACTCCTCTGCAAACAAACTCTCCCATTCGCCCAACTCTAAACAAACTCAACCCTGCCGACCAGTGTACAAATGAAAGTCTACTAAACATTACCACCATCATCAACCATGACACATACTTTAAAGGCAAACGGCATTGCACTGCCGTTTGTTTGAACCACAAGGCACTTTGACCGTAAACCTGTAAACCGGTCTACCGTCTCCCAGCAGGAAACAATTCGATCGAAACTTTATCAAGAAGTTCAAGTGACCATTAATCACACTCCCGCTGACTGACCGAGATGAATTGCAAGGTAAATAGTTGCGACGGGTATAAATTGCAGCTGTAATTACGTCTGATCAAAAACTTCCCAATCATCCCCGGACCCGATGTGGCTGAGTGCTGTGGCGTTCCAGTCTCGAGGCGCCAATCAGCAGAAGAAGCAACCGTATGTGTGACTGAAAGTGCTCTGTGTTGCTCGAGCTGCATCGGCAACAATTAATTATTAAGCCCTTCTGGCCCCGGTCCGAATGCAAAGCCCGGTAGATGACGGTGGTGCATCCAGTGTTTGATTTTCGATTTTGTCAGCAAGAAATTCTCTTTGATCGCTGCCGTTCGATATAATACGGTTAGCTGCAACACTCATGCATATCTCAGATCGAGTAAGTGATCGAGGCGAAGGGAACCGAGAAGCGGGTCGTTTCCGTTTGTTTAGTCCAGTCCCGGTGAGCAGCAGGCATAAAACCCGCAACACACTCGGCCGAGATTGATGCCAAAGGTTGAACAAAGTTAGCAGTGGCAGCTGGGATAGGATGTCAAATTCTGATACACAAACGTCATCGGAGAGGTGTGGGAAATCGAGAGAGCGAGAGAGAGTCCAGGAACTGGTTTGTGGCAAATCTAATCCAATTGAGAAGCAAATACAATCGATCCAATCGTGTGACGTGCTGCTGCTGCTGGGAAAGGACATCGAGG
Source organism: Anopheles maculatus (assembly GCA_002091835.1). Lineage (NCBI taxonomy): Eukaryota > Metazoa > Arthropoda > Insecta > Diptera > Culicidae > Anopheles > Anopheles maculatus. Next base: position 305,986 of record KZ061582.1, on the reverse strand, counting down.
TTAGAAGATGAAAGATGGATTAAGCCTGAAGTTAAGTCAGCCTCGGAAGGATTTAATTTGATTGTATCCCAATGCTACCCATGTTGGCATTACTTTTACTTTATTCAGTTTTCGAGTATGTCTCTATTGAAATCGATTTTTTGTTGTCACACGGCTTAGTTCCACCTGGAATCGTTCGAGTTTCCGCACTGGAAAGAGCATAATGAAATCTACTTACCGGAATGTTCCACAGTTGCACATTGCTTACCTGTATCTCTCTACCGTTTCTTTCCTATTTTGCAGGGATAATCAGCAAAATCAATAAACAAAACATGTCCCGGTGGTTAAGGAAGGATTTCCGTTCGATACACTGAAACGGGACCATCCCCGGGAAACGGATCGTCGGTGCTGTTCGGTGCAGTGAAGTGTGTTTCGTACGTGTGCGTATCCGCTAGTTGGGGGGAAAAAGCGGCATAAAACGAGTGTAGTTTGCGGGGTGTTGTGCTGTGTGCGTGTGTGTGTTTGCGCCCGACTGTGTGTGCGTGTGTGTTTGTGATGTGTCGTGTAGTGGTCGTGTGGAAAACATCCGACAGCATCCGACCAACTGGCAGCTGACTGACTGAGCGCAGAGTTGAACAAAAAAAAAAAACACATTGCGAGCCGATTTATTTGCATCCAGCAAGAGTTTTCCGGGGGAGTGAAGTTTGCGTTCGGAGGGTTTTGGAAAATCGAGCTCCCGGTCGCTTTGATCGCATGCCAGTGTGTCCGGAAACGAGCGAAACGAGCCACCCGACGGTACGATGAGCGGCTATCAGCAACAAGGTAAGCGCAGTTTGGGGGTGAGAGTTTCAATTTTTGAAGCATTTTTTGAAGCGCGCCGCACACTCACCCGTTTTAAAGCAGTGTTTCGTGATTTTCCTGTTTTCCATTACCCTACGAAATGTGGGGGATTAACAAAATGTATTAAGGCTGTTAATGAAAGTGTTCTCTTTTAATTTTTCCCAAAAAAGGACTGCATTTATATAGAAACGAATTTCAATGTGGCGTAGAAAGAAATGTTTTTGGTGAAAATATCTGCTTTATTTTTAATATCTTAAAAATTTCCCACCCGGAAAAGTGGGGATTGTGTGTGTGTGGCCCAGTCCAGCATCAAACACATCAACAAACGTCATTGTTGCCGTGCATTAAATTGATCTTTTGATGTTGCACCGATAGATCCTTTGATTTCTATGCCAACTCCCCCGAACGGGGGTGCATTTTATTGGGTTTTTCCGACATGAAACTGAGCTCAACCGGGCGCTCGATTTTAAGGGTGAAAATAAACGCACAACACTTTCGGGTGGATGCGTTTTTGCAACAAAAAGGCACACGGAAATTATGGGGGAAAAAAGTTTGGAGCAGCAGATCAAACAGGATTTGTGTTTGGTTTGTGGTAGAGTAGAGAGCTCCATTCGCTTGGAGGTGCTGATGATGATTTGATTTTAATTTTGCTATTCTAGCTAGTTGGATTCGAGATAAAATTTTAAGTTTACCTTTTTACTACTTTAAATAATAAAGTGCTATTTTAATTTCAAACTTATTAAGTTTAACGTCAAAATTAACCCTTGACATTTTCCTTGAGGAAGATTAGACGTCATTTTATCGTTTAAAACATTCGCTCCCTCCATACAATGTGAGCAAATGTATTAAAAACCCTATGCGCAATCTCCCGCACGTTCCCAAAGGACAGTTTTCGTTCAATTTTCCACCGAAGAAAAAGCAGCGGCTCGTTAAGCGTAAAAAAGCCCCTCCTACAAACACCGAACACCGAAAGAACAATCGTTTGCACCTTGATTGTTCTCTCGAGACAACCACACACACACACACCCACACCCACACTCAAACACCTCGAACGCAATTATATGAGAAAATTGCCTTTTTCGCTGGCCTCGTCCGTAAGATTGCATTATTACGATGATTATTAAATTGTACCGGCCAGGCCATTCAGGCTCTTGTGTGTACGTGTAAGGAAGACCCATCGGTCTGTGTGTGTGTGTGTGTGTGTTTGATGGTGGATTTTCTTTCCAGGCTAACCGCTTGATTGCTTGCCTACCTTCCATATCGTCATCGTCGCCATCATCGACACTAGCAAATCGTCCAACGCTTCTCGTATCTCGTATGGGCAAAATTTGTAATATCCTGTTCATCCTTGCGCATGGGGCCCCTGTCCCAAGTGGATGTCCCGGGATGCAACTCTGAATGAGAGGGAAAACCCATCCATCGGGGACCTGATTTTCATCCAACCCACCCTGGATGGAATGGTGCCAGGTTCCGGTTCCGGTCTGGCAATCATCGCCCGTCGTAAAGTGCAATCAACAATTCTTGAACGGTGCCCATCATGGTCAAGGCGTTTTTTTTTGGGGAGGGAAGTTAGCTGTAAAGTAGGAAAGCATTTTATGGAAGTTGATGCCATAAAGGTGATTTTGATGATGTGATGAAGGACTGTAAGATAAAAAAAGATTTATTTAGTAGTTTGAGTGGATGTAATAAAAACAACATTCAAGAGGCTTATAGTAAGCTTCAAGTCAATCGAGTTATCCATCGATGATATCTCAGGTGTAAGTCAAATTTGGTAAAATTACTATGAAGATGATGTACTTCCAATGTTGCAGCTATTATGCAACGCATCAGTACTAATATTAATACCAGTATAGCTACTTCTTCTACTGGTTTATTTTTAAATACTTAGTTTTTAAAGAAACTGACCTCAATGTTCGCAATGAGTAGAAAAAACATACTTTTTTTGACTATATTAATGAGATTGACGGGCTATTTGAGGTTCATATCTGTAATGATGGAGTCTAGGTGGTAGAGGCGACAGCGACGCCGGTCTTCACACGGCAGGACCGGGGTTCAAGTCTCATCTGGGCCGTTCCCCCATAGTGAGGACTGACTATCCAACTATGAGGTAACAATAAGTCTAGTAATTATGGTAGGCATGATCTTAAGAGGTCGTTAGGCCAAGAAAGAAGATGGAGTCTAGCAATACGGTGTATGATGTTCAATTTGTGTTAAAAAAAATTGCTCGAAGTGGTTAAGCCTTCTGGCATCGTACTAAGATTGTCCTTTGGAGATCGAAATAGCCCGAATTATTTGCTGAGTAGTATTACTATCTGACTGGCTGCCAACCGGTCATACTACAGCCTGAGGAAACTTCTCCACTCAAAATACCTGTCGCGACGGACGAAGCTGGGACTGTACAAAACCTTTATAGTCCCAGTACTCACATACGCCTCTGAGACATGGACGTTGTCCAAAACTGACGAAACCCTCTTAGCCGCGTTCGAGAGGAAGATGCTCAGAAGGATTTTTGGCCCCGTATGTGTGGAAGGACAATGGAGGAGCCGATACAACGACGAGCTCTATGAGCTGTACGGTGATCTTACCATCGTGCAGCGAATTAGGCTCGCCAGGCTCCGGTGGGCTGGTCATGTCATGAGAATGGCACCGGACGACCCAGCCCGTAAAGTCCTTTTAGGCCGTCCACATGGACAGAGGAGGCGTGGTAGCCGGCCGGGATAATGGATTGGCAGACGACGGCGCTAGACCGTGAGCGGTATCGAGGATTGTTGCAGCAGGCCAAGACCGCGAAGCGGTTGTAGCGCCTGATAAGTAAGTAAGTATTACTATCAATTAAGTTCTAATATACCCTCCGCTGCCTAATGCTTGGGCTGACTAAAATCAGATCCCGTCATTCGCAAGCGCAGTCTTACTTCATTGCCTGTATCCTTCCCTCTGAATGCAACGTTCCTTCTCTTCTTTCCTCTATACCTGTATAAGTTCCTTTACGTCGTCTTCGTGATAGTCCTCCTATCTTTATTCCCTATTGGCATACGGTCTTTGGCCAGAATGATCCCTGGATGCGAGCATGCAATACATTTAACCGCGTACGCCATCTGTTTGACTTCAATTTCCCTGTTTCCCACTTCCGATCTCTGTTAAACAACTCCTCCTAACTACCTAATCTCTGTCCTATTAAATTAGAAGTACTAGGATACTTATGGTACTTATATAATTGTTGATACTTTATTTACAACCACTACAAATACTTTCATTTCGATGATTTATTCTTTATCTTACACTTTAGTTTCTAAAGTTGCCATAAGAGTAACTTATTAGAGAAGCAAAGGGTGTTCTTATTGAGCAGAAAAGACATATTTTTATGTTAGTATCTATCGGTTTGATTGATTCTTGCTATAACTTCATCCGTCAAATATCTGCTTTCAAGGGTTTACCTCTCTTGAAACGATTTAATAAGTTTGTCTACTGTTGTTTCAGTTATTAGTTAAAGCGTTTTTAAGTGCTTTGACTATTTTCTCTGTAATAGGATTAATGTCTTCATAATAAGTATTCATTAAATAGCCATTTGTAATATTTTCTTGTGTATTTTTATGAAAAAGGACTCATGCATATCCTTCGTTGGACAATTTTAATATACGTAAGGGAAAATAAAAGCTTCAAGAGAAATAGATATTTGACCAAAAAAAGTTAAAAAGAGTTTAGTTTTAGAAAATTAAAACGCGGTGCTTCGGAAAATGGAAAACAAATAGCGAAAAACCAACCCAAAACATAGAAAACAGATTAAAACATGCTTGACCTCTCTCTCTTTCGTATGCACACGACCCGGAAAGCGTCTCCGAAAGATGCAAAATCGCTGCTCCCGCGCGAACTGTCAAATAAAGCTGGAAAGTTTAGAATTATTCATCAAGCTCGCGCTGATGATAAAAGTTTGTACCGTACCGTTTCAATTTGAATTTTTGCACCACAGCTACATGCGCGTGCGACGGTTGTCTTTATGCAAAGCACCATGGGACATGAGACATGGGATGCCGTGACGTGGGATGCGATAGGGCTAGAGAGCTGATAACCGGCTGTCAGTTTGTATCTACTGTTTTCTCCACACACACAGTATTCCTCACGCTTTGTGTACATCTTTTCGATCTTGCTGATAGCTGAGAAGCGTATACGGTGGTTTTTTTTGGTTGTTGTTGTATCCTTTCTATTATATTTTATCATCAAGTACGCTTCCTTCTCGTAGAGCGTTTTCATCTTCTCATGTGTGTTTCTGTTGGCTGTGGAGCTTAATGCAGAACCCAGTTGCATGTTATAACGCTCCCTAACGAACCAAGAGAATGAGGTTTTCTCTCCGCTTGATGCAAGATTCCCCAACGGAGGGATTCACACGACTACAGAAGGTGGTAGTGGCGTTTTTTTTGGTCGAGCTTGTTTCGTTACGCTTTTCCCGCTGGGAAAACTGGGCACTACGCCACCATCGCACAGGCATTCTCCTCTCGCACCGCTCAAAGCGAGGGAAGTTCATCAGCATTCGTCATTTTCAGCGGAAATTTTCCACAATCCAATCCACGGCCGTCGCCGGTGTCGGTTGAGGTCTCATCAACGTTTAAACGATGAGCCATCGCCTTTCGTCGTCGTCATTCGTCCAGGAACGCGCACACACACACACACACGCTACTGAAGGCCGTGTGCCCGGGCCGCGTCCACTTCATGCGCCTTCCATGCGCTCTGCTTCCGTGAGCTTTTTTTTTTTTTTTTCGTTTATTTATAGAGGCTTTGGGTCTCATAGACCTCATTCGCCTCTTTTCTGTCTATTGTTACATGTGTGGTACAACTATTGCGAGTGTGGCTAATCTATTACATGAAATTCTTATATTGGTAAAACTATTGTGCGTTGGATTTAAATTTCTCGGTAGAATCATTGAAATTTGCACTTCATTTTCAATTTGAATTTCAAAAGCTACCCGGTGATGAATGCTTTTACCCGCCCGACGCCCCTTTTTCCGGACACCGTTTTGTTGCCGGCCGGTGAGGATTTTCGTACTTTCTAGCGTTCTCGTTGAGCGGCGCCGTACAGGGATGTGTGTTTTGTGAGTAGAAATGGGGGATGAAAGCAACATTCAATGTTGGTATGGTTGGCGGACAGTATTCGGTGGACCAGATACTATTGTAAATGTTAAGGAGTGTTAGTTTGGCATGCGGGGGAAGATTTTTAAGGAGTGGATAACCTACATTGTCAGGGCCTGAAGATTTGCCCTGACATTTTCTAAGGGCCCAGTTTAGTTCTGCTATTGAGAAAGGTCTATTGTATCTATGGTTAGTGGCATCTACTTGGGGAAGGGGGATTTGTTCTGTGGTGAGTTTGCGTCTACGGAATTGTGGAGAAAAATTGTCTGTAGCCGAAACGTTTGCAAAGTGTTTTGCAAACGCTTCAGGTACTTCATCGGCAGGAATGGTGGAGGTGGGATCGGAGGGTTGATTTAGAATGATGGGAGCATGGGAGCGTTGGTTGCGGCCCGAGAGCACACTCACCCGCCGCCAAAGCTCCTTACAGGTCAAGAGAGGGTTGACATCAGCAACAAACTGATTCCAACTACTCTCTTTCGCTGTACGGATGGCTTCTTTGGCAAGGCGATTAGCTTCCCGATACCGTTCAGCTAGTATGGGTGTGAAAAAATTGTCAGGGATATGGCTGGCACGGCGGAATCGGCGTAGAGCAGCGCGGCGGACTTTAATAGCCTGCGCGACTGTCTCATTCCACCAGGGGACATTTCTATTGGGGGATGTATTGCCTTTGGTACGGGGGATACTAAGGGAAGCTGCTGTTTCTATGGTTTGTATGAAGCGGGAAATGGGAGGGTTTTCGTCAAGGGGAAGATTGAAGCGGATTTCTGTTTGGTATTTTTCCCAATCAGCCTCCTCATACTTCCAACGAGGACGTACGAGCGATGGCTGAGAGTGAAAGGTACTGCGAATGAAAAGTGGGAAATGGTCACTGTTGTGTGTGTCTCTGTCAACGTCTATGTGGAACTGTGGTGCCATGGAAGATGATACCACACAGTAATCAAGGATGGAGCTTTTCCCGTCAGTAGGGGAAACGCGGGTTGGGGTTTGGTTGTACAGGACTTGTAAATCTACGGTAGGGAATATACTATCTAAGAGGTTGCCACGGGAGTTGGTAAGGGGACAACCCCAAGTGCTGTGTTGGGCATTAAGATCTCCGAGGAGGATCAATGGATAAGAGAGCTGAGAGAGAAGGATGGGAAGATCGTTTTGTATAGGAGATAGCTTGAGAGAGGGAGATAGATACATGCAGAGAATGGTTGTTTTTATCGGGGATGCTATTTGTACGGCTACTGATGGGATTGAGGTGGTTAGTTCTACTTTTTTAGTTGGAATGTGCTTAAGAACACCTAAGCAGACATTGTGATGAGGATGGGTAGGATTTATGTTAAAAAACCAGTTATAGTTCTTGAAAGGAGTGTTAGAAAGAGAGGGAATGGCTTGAGTTTCTTGTAGGGTGATAATGCTAGGATTATGTTTGTTAATAAGGAGTTTTAATTCATCTATGTTATTTCTAATGCTTCTAATATTCCAGGATAATGCAAAAATGGGGTTTTGGTTACTGGTGATTAAGGGATTTTGGGGATCGCCCGTAATGGAATGGGCAGGGGATTCAATTGTAAGGTTGAAACAGAAGCTAGATAAGGAATAAAGGGATTTATCTAGCTAGGTTTCTTCTTTTTCTTACTACGGGTGGAAATGTGGGAAGGAGAGGGGATGGGGTTGGTGTTTGGGAGAAGGGGAGAGAGAGGAGTGAGGGTGGCAATGGGGATGGGAGTTTCCTCTTCCGAGGAGGGGGAGCCCTTATTCCCGCGGGCTCGCTTGCGGGTGGTGGAAGTGGAGGAGGTGGTAGAGGCCGCGTCTGAGTCGGTCAAAGTTGTGTCTGTCTCTGATTCTATTGAACTGTCGTTTTGTTGTTGTCTGTCTTTCTTGGTGTTTTGTTTAATGATGGATTTCATCAATTTACGTTGGTCATGTAATTGTTTATTAAGTTCGTCTAGGGATGATTGTAATTTGTTAATAAGATCGTCTTGTTGTTTGGTCTTGATTTGTAGGTTAGTAATAATAATGTCTTTTTCGTCCTGAGTCGTTTGTTGTGCGTATGAGAGTCTTTGTTGGATAGGGGAGGAAACTACGGGTAAACTAACTAATCTACGGGCTTCACCATACGAACAGTTATTATCTACCTTATATTTAATTACCGCTTCTTCTTGTAGGTACCGGGGACAGGAACGGGAGAGGGCGTTGTGGGATCCTTGGCAGTTCACGCACACGGGATCGACGATGCAGTCTCCGTGGGCAGGCTTACCGCAGTTGGCACAGGATTGGGCTACCTTGCAATTCATTTTGGTGTGACCAAAATGAGTGCAGTTGTAGCACATCATCGGTTTCGGGTAGTACGGACGGGTAGAGACTTGCAGAGCACCGAGGCGGATGGTAGATGGGATGGAAGTGGCGTTAACACGGAGCAGGAATATGTTGGTTGGCACTATTTCACTGTTAATTTTCCGGGTAAAACGTCGCACAGAAACAACACGTTGGTCTTTGAGTTCATTAAGGATCGTCTCGTCACTGACGTCCTTAAGGTCCGGGGAATAAAAAACGCACTGAACACTATTAAGGGTTGTATGGGGGGTCACTGTCACTACGGTTCCGTCAATTAGTTTTGTCAGGGATTGGAGGGTGGTAAATTGGCGTTGGCTACGGGTCTTTAATAATAGTTTTTTCCCACTATCGATGAGTTTACCGGGCTCGGTAAGATCACCAGCGCAACAGGAAATGGATTTGCCGATAATGAAGGGATTTTTGGGTAAGGAAGAGCCGTCGGGAGTTTGCAGGACTAGGAATTTCATATCGCCGTTGTTGTTGTCTTTATCCATCCACTGAGGGATGGGCCTCTCGTTTCGAGAGGTTCCACCGAGAGGGGGAAAATCCCTCTCGAGGGAAGGTGGGCCTGACATTTTAATGCCGGGCCCAGAAAAAAAAAAATAAACTGTCCTATCAGTCGCAAAACCAGAGCACTACACAGGATACGACACACACATGCACACACCCACACACACACACACACACGCACACACCCTCACACACACACGCACACCCAAACACAACGTATTTTTGGGTTTTTCCCACCACTGCACACACCAACGGGTACAATATGCCCCGGTAAAAACCCCCGGGGAAAAACTACGGGTACAGCGGGTAGCAAACTGCACACCACACTGCACAGCGAACACGGTGAAGCGATATAGCAGTAAGGAGGCGAAAATCACACGGCAACAGATCACAAACTAGGAGCACAAGTAAAACACGTCCTTCCAGATTGATTGTCACAGTAAGAATGATGCGTCCAGGAGCGCGCACACACACACACACACGCTACTGAAGGCCGTGTGCCCGGGCCGCGTCCACTTCATGCGCCTTCCATGCGCTCTGCTTCCGGCGCACTGGGCAGAAGGCAGAAGCATTCCTGGGGCATTTCGATCTACTCGAGTGAATGCATGAATCATTGAAATTTGCACTTCATTTTCAATTTGAATTTCAAAAGCTACCCGGTGATGAATGCTTTTACCCGCCCGACGCCCCTTTTTCCGGACACCGTTTTGCTGCCGGCCGGTGAGGATTTTCGTACTTTCTAGCGTTCTCGTTGAGCAGCACCGTACAGGGATGTGTGTTTTGTGTGTAGAAATGGGGGATGAAAGCAACATTCAATGTTGGTATGGTTGGCGGACAGTATTCAGATGAGATTTCGGAACAATCTACTATCGTTTCGTGTTTAGCCAGAATTATTTTGTATCGGAAAAGCTTTGAGATTAATCTTTGCTTGTTTTTTAAGGAGTAGCATATTTTTTTTTAACATACTCTGTTGTTTTTCCTCCCAAATCTGCTTCTCTTAATGCCTTTCCCATTGCAAGAACCATTCAAATGAAAAACCAGAAATTTATTGTCACTTTTGTACACACCTTACAATCAGAAGAAACACCCCCATCAGATGGTAAAGTTTTTCCTTCCCGTACCATTCGAAACACTCCGTTCTCGTTCTTCTAACAAGGTACAAATAATGTTCGGGTTTTTTAATTAAATCCAACACCCAACCGAAAACAAGCAACGAAATGGCGCTTGATAAAGCACTTTTGCAGCACGCTTCCAGTAATTTGGCTTTGGATGAGTAGAGTTTTATTGTTTTTCATCCCGCCTACCAACCATGCGGCTGAGTTGGACTGCGAAGAATTGGAAAATAAGCTTCCACTGTGCTCCTGTTTCCCCCCCAAACCGGCATGCTCTTCTCTGTTCCCTAAAATAACTTCAAAGTCTTATTGCAAGGCACTTCGAACCTGTTTCCAGCTCGATGGAAACAGTTTTCCCCGAATTAATGATTTGATTTTCACGCCAGCCGGACGGTTTGAAATGCGGTGGTTTTTTTCCCCTGCTCTGTGTGTGTTTTCTCCTTTCGATTGTTCGTGTTTTATGCAAATATTTTATTCAATATCGATCTCTCTCTCTGGCTCTGGACTCGGTGTGAAGATTCCGGACAGCAAGAAATCGATGAGAAATTGGTTCACCGTTTGCATGTTATTTGGCTGCCCGTGTAGCGCTCTTATTAAGGCTTCTCGGTTCGGTTTCTTTTCTTCAATAAAAAGTTATTGTCTTATCGACACCAGTGAGTTCTGCTTTTTTCTTCTTTCTTGAATGGGAAAATGGTCGGAATGGTCACCCGGTGTGTGGCTACTTACCCGGACGGCATCTCATTTCCTGGTGGTCGGTTCCGGACACTTTAACGGTCGCCACTTTCACCACCTTTAGCAAGATTATGATTTTGAAGCATGGAAACTCTGGCGATCTTGTGGAAAAAAAAAACGGAAAAGGACCCGGCACGGATATCCGTCGATTGAACAGTAGAATCTTGGGCGTAGGCGTAGGCGTCTTGGAACCCGGAATCTATTTTTTTCCATTCTACCGATTTCCCGGCCATTTACCGTAACGACTCTATTCTAAAAACTCTAAACGTCCGGAGGTTTAGTAGATAAAATTTAATTTTGTCTATTGCCGCTGCTCTATCGGTACCGCTTTCGTACAAGGGAAGGTGTTCGATGTTAAGGAGGTACCGATCTTGAGTAAAAGGAGTCCTCACGCTACTAAGCTACTCTGATACTCATCCCAAATAGGAAGCTTTTTTTTCTCGAGGATCTGAAGGAAACCAGGGTCCGGAAATTTTTAGTCATAAAATTTAATAGCCATTATCATTCGATGGACATCATCTGAATGGGTGCTTTTTTGAAGGTTTTTGAAGGCTTCGGAAAACCGTTACCGATCCCTTGAAACTACGCGCCGAAGTGAAAGAGTTTCTCTAACAGCGAGATCACAAGCAGGAAAACCCGTTTTCCTCCCTCCCCGATTTTCCCTTGTCGTCGTGGGATATAGGACGGCCCAAAAGGTTCAAAGAAGGGAAATCGCATTTTGCAAAAGAGCACCGAATAAGCTCAATTTATGGTCAGTTGTTTCCCTTTTTTTCGGGAACAGGGAATTGTTATCAGTTTTGTTGAAGCTTGAAGTTAAAGGGTAAAAAAAACGGACTGGGATAATGGATGAAAATGGCCTACATAGGACGGTTTCGGTTTGTTTTGAATATCGATTGATTTGAGCAAACTTTAGGCTGTGTTTTCTCTCTCTCTCTCGCCTAACCAGAAATGGCTTCTTTAAAGTTTTTCCCACCCCCCCGAGTTGTTCGTTTTATTGGGTTAAATTGCTTTATACGGACCAAAAACCGCCACGGTACCACAGCTCAATTACCGAAAACTCGATAATGTGTCCAGCGGTACCGTCCGACATTGGCCGGCCAGCAGTGAACGATCTAATTACGCTCGCTCTAAATAAGTACTACCACTACCAACCGAACGGTCGTGTGTGTGTGTGTGTGTTGGTGCTTTGTGACTGCGTGCGAAAATGCTGTTGCAGAAAATGGCACCGGGGAGTTGCACCCATTGACACCCGGCAATTAACCGGCAATTGTACCTTTGATCGCCACTAAATCCCGTTTTGCCCCGCCGAGCGTTTAATGGTGTATTTATTTAATTTATTCAAATATAATTAAGCCGGATTCGGGAGGCCGTTTTACGATTGACCCGCAAAATGGGTTAAGCGGGCGGGTGGTACACTGCACCGTTTTCTGCCCTCCACGGTCCACTGCTTCACCCGATATACCCATGGCCATGTAATGAAGCGTGCCCTCGGCTGGGGTTTTTGGGTTTTGGTCGGGTTGCTTTAGGGTTGGTTTTCGGACCGCGAGCAGGCTGGAATTCATAATGACAAAATGCAGACTCATTTATCATTCGCTTCCTGGTAGGCGGAGAAAGAGAGGCTCGAATTGGGAGTTTGGTAGTGGAGGCTTCGACTTTGGTCTTGGTTTAACGTGCCGTTTAAATCCCACAACTCCTATCTCTCTCTCTCCTACACACGCCGACCCGATTTACTGTGCTTTTGTATTGGTGTGCATGTTTAAAATCATGACAATACCGAAAAGGGATATGTTCCCAGTAGGAACATTAGTGTCTGTCCCCAATATTGCCTCGTGCACTTTATCCTTCGAGCGTACTGGCACGCTCTTGTATGTATGTACGTCACACACGCACACGTACACACGCACACGTACCCTTAATTACGCATGCAGTGATGGTGCTCATCATTATCATCAACAACTCTATCATTGTCCACCTCGTCCACCTTGTCCACAGCATCACTGTGTTGCCGTGTGTTTAGGTTACACTAGCTGCCACACCTTATGAAAGCTAAAAACCCCAGACTGGATAAGCAACCTTAGCTCCAGGAGGGGGTGGATTTTCATTCCATGCAAGGAACGCACATGAATTTGGCTTGCTGTAGGTTATCTGTGCCGTGTAGATGAACAAAAACACTAATAGGGCTGACATGTTACATGAGCAGTTTGGGTGTGTGTTTGGTTTTTTCGAGCCCTAATTGATTTTTGGGGCGATTAAAGCGGATACAGCTCTCCATGTTTATGCTGCTTTAAAGAAGTATTCAGGTGGTACACCATTTTTGTTTAAATCATTTTATTTTTGTAGTTCTGCTGATTTTATTTCAATAACTAAAAGCGTTTTGAATAACTATTAAAATCAGAAAAAAGAATTATGTGTCATATTTGTCACTTTCACTTACTGTAGCATTACATAAATAACCGCAAGTAAAGCAGAGAGAAACACTAATGCAATAAGAAATAAAAGAAACGATGTCAAAGATCCTTTAAACTAACTTTATTTCGAATATGAATCATCGAATCATCAAGAAACAAAATTAGATAAGATCCATTTAAAACTGCTTGCTGAAACGAGTTTTCGTTGGAACATACAGCTGAAGCCAGCTTTAAACGATGTTGAGCTTCAAATGTAAATTAAATAAAAGTCAGGTGCATTAAGCACGGTACCGAGGTCAATGAAACGGAAATCCCACTCCACCAAAACCCTCGCGGGAAAAGGAGTGGGAAGGAGTGAGGGTTTAGATTTAAGTAAATTTATGTTTATAAATTGAAATAAACCTTCTTTATATAAAAAAAAAAGCTTTAAACGATGTTAGGAACAGTTTTACATAGAAAATAGTAATGTTCAATTGAACAAAGTTGGAAGAAGTGTGTTAAAATGACCTTATAAACGGTAAATCACCATATACATATTATAATACTTCAAAAAAACTTAAAACTGGTTAGATTACTGTATAACAACATTAGAAAATAAGTGTTAAACCCCATTAATGCTTATAATTACTTGAAACAGCCTTAAAATCCATAACAAAATGCATAAAACTCAAGAAATCATTTAGAAAGTCGTGTGGTTTGAATAGGAAAACCTTTAAAACATTCAATTATTTCTTATAATTTTTCCTTAACTTTTTTTAATGAGTATAAGTTGAAATTAGATGTTAAATACAGAATAGCTAAAAATAAATTAGCGAAGATCAGAATACATATCTAAATAAGAGAATTAAGTAGAATACGAAAAAACCATACCAGGACACACTCTTATTAGATAAAGCAGGAGAAGACGAGAAGAAAAAGGATTATTTCATATATTATCTACGATTTAATGAAAATTTCAAACCAAATTTTATCATAGTGCCATACCAGTATCTTCTTTAACTCTCTGTTCTCTATCACGCCATTTAAAGCGAGCTTGTGGCGATCATGGCAAGCTAATTGCTTGTTCGTGGATGTTAATTTACCTTCTAAAACCCCATGTTTTCAGCGTGCCGAAGAACATGGCACCAGAACACATTTTCCACTCATCGATTGCAGAAGCTGAGGCGTTAGCGAGTTACAGAATGGGGCACGTTAGCATAATCAAATCTCGTTCGAGAATTTCCACTGTCGCAGGTGTCAGACTGACAGAATGCAACTACTCTGCCCCATCAAAATGCACCTCCCAATAGACCCACCGGTACACCCAGGTAATGGGAGATGAAATTGAATTTGAATATATCATTAAATATCGACGCCCGAAACTTACGGAGATGATCTCGGCGGTGCCATTCGAGCCGTGCACGTGTGGTGTCTGCAAGACAAAAGACACCGAACCCCCTTCGGTCAGCTGCAAAAAGGAGCATCTAACCCGGGTCCCCCGATTGTCCTTTTGTAATCGAATTCCCTCTAATTACGAGAAATGGACCGACACATCCTTCCCCCAAATGTTCGAGACTTTCCGTGCCCGGCGTTGACGGCGATGGAGGATAATGGCTTAGCGTTTCTAGGTGATGATGGTACTTGGCATTAGCGAAAGTATCCCCATCACCATCAGCATCATCATCACCGTCCACCGAAAATGGGGATAGAGATGGCGGTTTCTGATCCCGATAATGGGATATTAGAGTTTCGAGGCTCCGGCACCCCAAAAAACACAACGTCACCTGTGTCGATCGAGCCGCAAGTGTGCGCATTTTCAATTCGCCGGTGAAACTGGTGCAATCCGGTGGTAGCTGCTTCTAGTACATGCAAATCCACGTGCCAAGGACTCGCAACGCACACGAGCCGAGCACCATAAATTGATATAATATTATGCAAAACGATATGCTAATGAAGTAGGCAAGTGGATGAAATCTTTTTGATCTGCCGCAAAGTGCCAACGGGGGCGAGAGAAAGGCGTGCACGACGGTAATAGGTTTGGTTAGATGATGTGCCAAAAATTCCATCTCGTTGTTCCATCTCCAGTTTTTTTTCGTCGGAGGGCGAAAGTTTTAGCCAACAGCCCTGGAACGGATTTGAAATAGGAAGCACCCGGGACAAAGTTTAGCTCTTTAATCAAAGCAGTGTTATGGGTGTGTGCTAGGGAAGTACTTTTAAAGTATGAAGCGAGTTTATTTGAATATTGAAACAACATTTGAAGGAAGTCTTTTCGGTTACTTGACGAGCTGTTGCCCCACAAAAAACCTGGAGATTTGTATTGAAAGAAACATTAAGGTGAGTTGTGTGCGTATTTAAAGGAATTCCTGTTCCGATGGTTGGCACACTCTAATGAACCGCACTCACACTTCCAAACAGCGTGTCCGGGAAGCTCTTACATATCGTCTCTCCCAGCACAGGTGATTTAATTCCACAACCCTATGAATATTAAATAAATTACCACCATTTGACAGACGCTGGGTAAGGCAGCTCGTTCCCAAGACGAGATTGGGGCCCGTGCTCTGTCGCTATTTCAAGCTTAGGTTTCAATTTTCCTGCAGTTGCGAGTTCTTGAACGGCAAACGCACAAGGTTCTCTCGGTCTGTTGTGAATATCCTGACGCGTTTCCACCAGCAATCGATTGCTTCATTTGCATAAAACAATATTTATTGTTTGGTTGGTTGGGATTCGCTTGTTGGCCGCACTACGACGCACACTGAGGTGGTATGGTGTGCGATAAGATGCCGGGAGACTGGTTGGTTGGTGAGTTCCGCCTCGAGTGCGGCGATGATGGTTTGGAGAATGAATTTCCAAACGCAACATAAAATAAGTCGATAATTGATAATGTATGATCTTTGCAACCCCAGTGCCAGTGCTTGGGGTTTGTTGGTGGATGGGTGAGCTCGATGGGGGAATATATTTACACCTAGCTACACTACCCGCCCCCAGGAGCAGTTGTGCCAGTCACCGCAGAAGATTTTGTGCCAAGAAACTGTGCCCAGAGCAATGTGCCACCTCGGTACGGTTGGAAAATCCTGGCGGTTGGACGGGTTGAAGGGAGCGACACGGTTTGTTTATGCGTTGCTGGTGGATCAAATTTAATTAGCATAATGAGGAACAATATACACTTGAAGGGATACGCGTCACGGCTACACTCGAGGGCAACCAGGGTTGCCTTGCTCGGAACGTCGTTGGTGCACCGTTTGAAGCACCGAAAATGAAGTGGCGTGTGGGTATGTTGATTTGAAGCTAATCAACGGCCAGAAGGTTGATTTGTGCGCTGGTGATGTGTCGGGTGGAGTGGGCAATTGCGAAATTACTGCACCATTTCGTTCGCCAAATGGTGTAAAGTGTGTGTTTGAAATAGTAGCTGTAGGTTGTAGGTTTAATCATTATGGGAGAGATTTGTTCGAGTCAGGTTAAAGAATGCAGTTTCAAGAGATTCGGATACATTTTCTGGTGTCGTGTTATAATGAAGCATCGAATTTCTCTCAACTTTTTCCATTAGAAACCTTCTCTCAAGACATTTTGATTTTTTAAGTCAAAAATAAGACAACTTTAATTGAAAAACACTTGTGAAAACACTTATTAGCAACGGGGAAAACTAACTTTTATACCGAGAACTTTCCGTACGCGTGACTACGGAGCACTTTTGCTGCATTTGCTGCTCACCGGACAAAGTTGTTGCCGCGAATGTCTTCATTTTGTTTCGGCAACTACTTTTGCGATAATTATCGAACGAAAACTGTACTTTTGTCACGTTCAATGATTTGCTCTCCTCCGGGCAGCTACTTCAGTTGAGAAAGAAAACTTTTCTGTTTTAAGCTTCCGCTTTCCCGCTTACAATGGTTTTCAAAAGTGATCGGAAAAGTAAATGGTGCAACTGGTAGGTAGTGTTTCTTTCTTTGGCAGTAGTTTTGTGTTTGAGATGGATGGGTAATTAAATACGAAAAGGCGTTGTAAGTTACTTGTATGGTACTTAGATTTAATTATCAAAACTAACATTAAAATGTTTAAAGTTATTGGGTCTTACAGGAAGTTGGAAGGAATTTATATTATTTAATCAGAAGTTTAAGGAAAGCAGCACTATATCAAAAATTTAAAGAAAACCGTTTAACATAAAAAAAAGATGAACAACAAGAACTTTAAAAAAATAAAATAAATCAAACAAAAAGACGAAAAATAGAAAAAAAATGTCAAAGAACATTCAAACACAATGTAAATATAATAAAAGTTGAAAATATCAAAGTAATTGGGTGTTACAAGAAGTTGGGAAGAATTTATATCATTAAAAAAGAAGTTTAAGGAAAGCAGCACTATATCATAAATTTAAAGAACACAGTTTAACATTCAAATAAAAAGATAAACAACAAGAACTTCAAAAATCATCAAACATGTTGACATAAATAAGAGAAACAATATCAAAGAACCTTCAAATACAATGTCAAAACAATAAAAGTTGATGATATCAAACATGAAAATGTTGCAAAAAACTTAAATAAAATCGTCAAAATGAAAATCAAGAACCATATGATTTACAAAATGGTAAATAATAAATAAAAAGCACAATAGAACGTTGGCCATCACTACAGCGATGAATGATTTTAATGAAGAAAATGCCGCTCGGCAAATCATAATTTTATAAACAACTTAATCGCACCCCGGGGACGACAAAACTTAATTCCTTTCGCTCAAGGTAATAAATAAGTTATGGAAAAATTGGCGAGTTCAATCTTCCACATCGCTCATAAATTTTGCTCACTCATGCGAAGACTTCAAACCGCAATCGGAACGGTAATGAAATGAGCAAAAAATCGAAGAAAATCGAAGGAAATCCAGAAAAGATACAAAATCATTTGTACGCATCGTTCGATACGGGATGCAACACAACGAACCGCACACGAATGAACGATTTTCTAATCCTCATTCAATTCATTCGCACACATTATCATTTCCGCTTGTGGAGTGTGTTGTGGGAAGGTACGATGGCGCAGTGTGGAAAGCTTTTCCCGTCAGCAAAACCATTGCTCACCTCCAAAGCCTCTCGGTCGATTTTCTTTTGCTCCTGCTGGTTGATGATAGCAGAAAGAAAAAATATAATTCGCTTCACCACGGTACTGCCTCTCGAGAATGGAAATGGTGCTCGGGAAAATTGACGGGGTGTGAAAAAGTAAGATAGAACGGTCTCCCTTCGGGTTGCCTCTCAAGAAAGCCGATTTTAGCGTACATTCGCACCCACACGGACGACTATCGGCACGGCCGGAATAATCATCATCATCACCATTATCTGCTTTTGGTGGGAGTCGTTGCTAGCCGTGTGCAGGCGTGAACGGAAAGGTAAAATGGAAGTGAGCGTAATAGGAAGAACTCACGAGCTTCTTGGAACACGGGGAAATAGGAATCCAATTTCGAGACTTTTTGCGTTGGGCGTGGGGTTTGTTGGTGAATTATAATTATTCTCGCGGAACCGCGTGGTACGGTACGGCAGGTGGAGGCCATAATCGGATATTTATATCACTTCGCGGGTTGGGTTGGGGCAATGTTTTCGGTTTCGGTTAATCGTCTTGATTTATTTCGATTGATCCTTGGGTGGGTGCTGTTCGCTGTGGGGTGTGGTTTTGGGAAAAGTGTGTTGCGTAGGTTTGATGGTGCAGGTGGATTTTAGGAAACGAAACCGAGAGCTACGGTGAGCATCTTCTGAGACTTCGGAGTGAGAATTTGATTGAGATTTTTCTGAGAATATTCTAATAACATAATTGATATGTTTATATACAAGGTTTGTATAAATAAGCTTCCTGAAGATCAAGACTTTATTTACCAAGATTTGAATATCGCAGAGTATTTTCAACATATGTAGTAAGCAGACTTCATAGAAAAAAGAATTCTTGGTGCCTGAAATGAAGTACAATTACTTCTAAAAACTTAGACAAATGTCCTTGTTTGTCCTGGATCCTGGATGTTCTCTGGATCAATTCATCGCGATTTGAGGATGATCCAATAATTGAGCAATTTGTGGAGTTCCTAGGTGTTGAAATGGCTATTAACTTGTTAACAAAGTATTCGATTTGTTAGGGCACTTTAATGAAGGTTTTTGTGTCCGCTAAAGATTCATCTTTGATTCCTAAAATAGCCAACCAGAGTCGATGATTAAGAGAATAAAAAAATAGGTTTGAGATAGCCAAAAACCTCAAGAAGACAACTGTTTTATAGGTTGGTTTCCACTGCTGACTATTAAGTTGATGTCATAAAGCCATGATTTCGAAATACATAAGCTTGATTTTACCAGAAATTGTTGTATATTTTAAATGTCCTCCAGCAAATTCATTTTTCTCAGGCTTTTGTCGGGATCTCAAAAATTGAAAAAATCTCAAGAGTCCATTCGTCGACATTCCGTGCAACTGGCCTACACCTCACAACAGAATGAACTGCACATAGAATTATAACCGAATTTCCAGGTTAGTTAAATATTGCTCAATATAGCCTCAATATGACTCTTAGAGCTATGACTCTTGAATTTTAAAAAAAATATTTGACTAGAGTTCACTAGTCATGATTTTTTAATACCGTAGGATTCCGGTAGAGGGCCAAACTAACTTCTCTCGATTGAAACTAAGCATTTTACCTAACTTTAACAAGCTACAACAATTACTCCAACATCACCCATCGTCCAACCAGTTAACACATCCTTAAATTGTAAATGATTTTATTTACTTCCCGACCTGGCGGCCCAAAGTTATGCTTTCGCCAGACAAAGGAAAGGCATAGTACACTCTCCCCCCCCGAATAGGGTTACGATTTACGACCAGCGCGACCATCAAACGATTGTCGCCAATCATTGCTACATCAAAAAACCTCAACACCACCGTCATCATCATCATCATCATCCCGTCGAAATGGTTGGATTTAGTGCGGCTTTCACTAGTAAAGCTGGCACGCTAAACGGTGTCAAGCGTACGAATATTACACGCTCATAATCGTACTGCGACCGTGGGCTTTTAGAGCGATTTGCCATAAACATTGCGCTGACGATGAAAGGGTGTTGTGATGGTGGGGACAGAAGAAAAAATGAAAAACAAGTCGGAAAGAGCGCGCCCCAAATGACGGACGTGATGAAGTCCTTAATCCACCCGAGAGGAAAGCAGCAAAAATACAACCACTAGTTGTCACGGTGGAACATAATTGATATGTTTATATACAAGGTTTGTATAAATAAGCTTCCTGAAGATCAAGACTTTATTTACCAAGATTTGAATATCGCAGAGTATTTTCAACATATGTAGTAAGCAGACTTCATAGAAAAAAGAATTCTTGGTGCCTGAAATGAAGTACAATTACTTCTAAAAACTTAGACAAATGTCCTTGTTTGTCCTGGATCCTGGATGTTCTCTGGATCAATTCATCGCGCTTTGAGGATGATCCAATAATTGAGCAATTTGTGGAGTTCCTAGGTGTTGAAATGGCTATTAACTTGTTAACAAAGTATTCGATTTGTTAGGGCACTTTAATGAAGGTTTTTGTGTCCGCTAAAGATTCATCTTTGATTCCTAAAATAGCCAACCAGAGTCGATGATTAAGAGAATAAAAAAATAGGTTTGAGATAGCCAAAAACCTCAAGAAGACAACTGTTTTATAGGTTGGTTTCCACTGCTGACTATTAAGTTGATGTCATAAAGCCATGATTTCGAAATACATAAGCTTGATTTTACCAGAAATTGTTGTATATTTTAAATGTCCTCCAGCAAATTCATTTTTCTCAGGCTTTTGTCGGGATCTCAAAAATTGAAAAAATCTCAAGAGTCCATTCGTCGACATTCCGTGCAACTGGCCTACACCTCACAACAGAATGAACTGCACATAGAATTATAACCGAATTTCCAGGTTAGTTAAATATTGCTCAATATAGCCTCAATATGACTCTTAGAGCTATGACTCTTGAATTTTAAAAAAAATATTTGACTAGAGTTCACTAGTCATGATTTTTTAATACCGTAGGATTCCGGTAGAGGGCCAAACTAACTTCTCTCGATTGAAACTAAGCATTTTACCTAACTTTAACAAGCTACAACAATTACTCCAACATCACCCATCGTCCAACCAGTTAACACATCCTTAAATTGTAAATGATTTTATTTACTTCCCGACCTGGCGGCCCAAAGTTATGCTTTCGCCAGACAAAGGAAAGGCATAGTACACTCTCCCCCCCCGAATAGGGTTACGATTTACGACCAGCGCGACCATCAAACGATTGTCGCCAATCATTGCTACATCAAAAAACCTCAACACCACCGTCATCATCATCATCATCATCCCGTCGAAATGGTTGGATTTAGTGCGGCTTTCACTAGTAAAGCTGGCACGCTAAACGGTGTCAAGCGTACGAATATTACACGCTCATAATCGTACTGCGACCGTGGGCTTTTAGAGCGATTTGCCATAAACATTGCGCTGACGATGAAAGGGTGTTGTGATGGTGGGGACAGAAGAAAAAATGAAAAACAAGTCGGAAAGAGCGCGCCCCAAATGACGGACGTGATGAAGTCCTTAATCCACCCGAGAGGAAAGCAGCAAAAATACAACCACTAGTTGTCACGGTGGAATCGATTTATTATGGAGACTACCATACGCGAGCTGGACCGATTTGCTCCCCGACATACGCGTGATGACATTTTGGTGGTTGGTGGAAAAACGCTGTTCACCCACTCAAAGCGGATCAGTACACAGTCAGCGCACACACACACACGCACAGTTTATGATGGTTTACGAGATGGGTTTATTTGATGACCGGGGGCCCCTACCGTTGCCGTTGGGTTGGGGGGAAAACAAAAAGCAACATGGTTGTTGTACCACCGGGTGGCATTCCGAGTGGCATCCGGGAGATGTGCTCAGCTCATTGCGAACGCACTGCACGTACCCGGTGGGCCCGTGTACTGTGATGAGTGACGAGGCACATTTTTGTTTTCACACCGAAATGGGTACGGATGCACTTACGTACGACGGTACGGACGATTCACCACGTCCGGTAAACGAGCTTCACGTGATGCTGCAGGCCATGTTTTGGGGGGTACGGTTTGATGCGTGGTTGTAATAATGTCGGATTTATTTGATTGCTTCGTGTACGGCGGACAGCTTTTTTCTCCACTCCCAGCCAATTGCACACTGCAGTTTCATCGAGCGTATGGGCGAAACGTCCCGGGTGTCTTCCGTGGAGAGGAAC
This sequence comes from Anopheles maculatus, assembly GCA_002091835.1. Classification (NCBI taxonomy): domain Eukaryota; kingdom Metazoa; phylum Arthropoda; class Insecta; order Diptera; family Culicidae; genus Anopheles; species Anopheles maculatus. Next base: position 283,733 of record KZ061582.1, on the reverse strand, counting down.
GCCTTTGCCTCAAGGGAGAGCGAACGAGTAAGAGGGAAAGAAAACATAGCTTGTTCGCTTTTCATTACATCATTACGTCTTGGGCGGCTGGTGCAAGGATCGGGAGGGGAGCCGCACACATACTTTACGAGCACGATGACTAATAATAACGCATAAATATTGCTATTACATGTTGTAGCACGCGCCTGGCACAACTTAACGGGTTGGGTGGAGAAAAAGGGATGTTTTATTCTCCCGAGGCAAAGGCAGGCACAAACTGTCCACAATCAGTAGATTGAACGAGATGTGCAGAGTGTGCGGTTGGGCATGTCTACAACTCTCGGTGGAATTTCATGTAGCAGTGAATATCGCAAGATGGAGTGGTGTCTTTGTTTGATTACTTAGCTATTTTTTTTAATGAAAATTTGTTACAAAAATACAACATTTGATACGAAAAATTTAATAATACAAACCAAGTTCAAAGTAAGTCGTAATATGATAGGAAGTAATGTAAAAGATGCAAAAATTTACATATAATATGAAACAATGTATTCGAAAGGTAAAACAACGTAAAACAAAGCAAAACGAAATACTTAAATTGAGGATAAAAAAAGTAAAGAAAGAACATAACAAATCCTATTAAGCACGAAAAGAATCAAAGTTGAATTTTTAGTATTGGAAGGAAATGATTAAAAATAAGAATTACAAAAAAATACATTAATTAAGATGAAATAGGGATACGAGACTACAAAGACTTAGAGAGACACACAAGAGAAAGGAGTGGATAGAAATTATGGTTTGAAAGAATAAAAATTTGAAAAACTAAAGGAAATGAAAGTAAGAAAACTACAAAAAAGAAGTAAATAATCAAAGTAATGAAAATAATTTAAAAATGGAAAAAGAGAACTCAAAATAATGAGAAAAAATTTTAAAATGAAAAAAAGAATCAAGGTTTGAAAAAAGGAAAATAAAAAAATCAAAAATAAGAGTATTACACAAAAAAGCTTTTCTTTCGCTGAATTAATTCTTTTGTTTAATATTGTTTGATAAATTTATATAATTTTGTGATAATTTTTGTAGTCCAGTTCTTCTGACGATGATGTATAGAAAACAGATAATGTGATTTATAATCAAAACTTACGAATATTTCTTTCACACGATGTTGCAGACAAAATTCCAGAGTGAAGTTCATTGGTGAGCAGTGAAAACTCATTGTCAGAAAATGGAGCAAACATCCAAATAGTCTCGAAAAGGCAACAAGGAAAAAATTCCCCATTCACACTGGACGAATAAAAGGCGTACGTGAAGTGTGTTTATATTGGAACATTTTACCCATGAGTCTCGTTCTCCTTTGCCTGCTCTTGTGGTCCGCTTTTGGAGGAAGTCACCGAGTGCCTGCAAACGGTTGAATAGAGAGTGATGCTTGTTACATGGACGAACCTCGTGTGTGCAGTTTACATTTTCCTTCACGTACTTGGAGCGAAACTAAGACGGTACACGTCTTGAAGCGCTTGAAGCTTTGCCTTTGCCTGGACTCACCGAACGATTACTTTTCGGAAAGGAAAAAGCAGGAAAATGTAAACCACATCCGTGTTCCTTTCTCCCAACGGTGGCGCTCCCTCCGTTCTGTTTGTTATTTATAGCTTCAAAGTACATAAAATAGCTAATAATCATAAAGTTTAATACAAAAATTATGCTATTAAAAGTTTCACCACCAGACATACACAGCGACATGAGGCGCATGGCACGGTGGTTTGTGGTTTTCTTCAAGTGTATAGGTTTTTCCTGCTTGAAGAATTCCCTTCCAGCGATGGAATGGAGAAACATGTGCGTCGTTACATTATTCCCAACACGAGGGTAGCCAGTACTCCCGACCGTTGACTGATTAGCATATATTTCTTCAGTTTCTTCGGCGTAGAAAGAAAAGTAACCCCAGTTGTCCCCCTTTGTACAGGGCGGTAGTAATAGTAGCGCTAACGACGAAGAAACAAGGGTAAAAACAAGCAACGCGATGGAAAACGAATGATGCAATTGAAAGTTTTCCATTATTTTGTGTCGCGATTCTCTGGTCTGAGCATCAGGTAGAGGGAAATGTTTTCCACAGTGCCTCCCTTTTCAGATTGGCTATTGGTGGTAGTGATGATGATGACGATGTGTGTGGGTGTGTGAGAGAGCGGATGGAGTAATTTATTACATTGACTTAATGTAACATTAACGAGATGAATATTTACCATTTTGATTGAAGCAATGTTCCGGTCGATGCATTCCGCTTGTTGCCAGCTCCATTCGTTGTAGGGTTTGTTCTCAATTGCTTGTTTAAAAAGGGATTTGGTGTATCATGTTGATTTAAATGATGCAGTGCAATATAGTTTTATAGTCGTATTTAAATAAAATATGATGAATTTGATGTTTAATATTAATGATTAAAAGTAAATATTTCATATAGCAGCTGGGTTTCGTTTAAATTTATTTAATTTTATTGTTATGTACATTTTTTTAAAGTTTGGAATGAAAGATAAGTTTGATATCGACGTGGAGATCATTTAATGTTTGATTTACTGTCTGAATATGATAGAAAATAAACATACTTTACTGAAAACCGTAATCAATTTGAATCGCTTTCCTTGCTAAAAGAAACGCCATACAAGGTGGCTAACGTCTGTCCTGTAAAACCCGATCCCTTAATCCATGGGTGACATTCTTAGTGAATCTCATTATTCACCGAACTTTCAAGGTTCATTAAGAAGTCCTATGCCTCTGCCTTACTGCATAATAATCCCTTTACAGCGTACTCTACCACAGAAACACACACTCTTTAGGCAAGTTCATTTAGGCACAAAAATTTCATTATCTCACCATGCAACTGATCCCTTATACCCGGTTGACAATTGGACGTGAAGTTATCGTAGTAAAAAGGGATTCGCCCGTAGAAAACTACCACCCGCTAAGCTCGCTAAGTTTACGCTTGATTCATCGCCATGCATCCCCACCAGAGCTTAACCATTGTTGGTGTGACAATATTGCGACAACACAACACAATGCGTCGGATAGCCTTAACCCTTGCGAAGTAGTTGCTCGCTTCCGGTAATGTACCGGTAATGAACCGGGTTGATGGCATCTTTGCTTCCCAGCGAGCGTGTGTGAAAACTATGAACATATATTTTCACCTTCATTCCTGCAGCGGAATCAGGCGAATGGATTAGAAATGTGAGGCGACCCAACTGTGGTGGTTGGGCACATACTCCTGCCCTTCTTACAGCTTCCGTTGGTGGAGAATGATGCTATCATACCGGTACGATGTCCGTGTTGCCCTTAAATCCCACCTTAACCCCCAGGAACCATTACCCGGGAAACCATACGCCTAATGACAGTGTGTGAAGAATTCTTAATTTCTTCCCCCGAAAGCAACTTTCTTCCGGGGTTTTGGGCATTTGCATTCGGGATGGTTTTTGTGGATCCACGCGCTACCAGGGACGGATAATCATCAGCAGTTTTCGCAACAAACCGACATACATCTTCCGGGGTGTCTTGAGGTTCCGTTTTACCGCCACCTGCTTCACGACCGGTCGCTCTTGATTGTTCGGCTCGGGTGGGAAAATTATTTAAATTTTATTGCAGAATTATAGCTTTCGTTGGTTAAAGAAGGAGGGCAGGCATGATGGTAGGAAGCAAGGTAAGATGCCCGAAAAAGTCACACAGACAGACACATTCCTGAAGCTCAGCAACGGTAGGAGGTTTCTAATCTTCTACGCTAAGAGAGCATCAGGAGATCGTTTAGCGCACGGAAGAATTATTCATCATGTCACCTTTAGCACACGGTGGCAAAAATTTGGACTATAAATTTGCACACTAATCACCGTCTTTGGGGAAGCGATGGGAGCACTGTGTGCGATGTAAGATTTCGGGGTGCTTCAGGGTGTTAAAGGACGGCCATATTGTGTATTGCAGAATGGGTCATAAATGTGGCGCGCAAGTATCTTTTGCTCAATTGCTAGTTGCTAGTTGCTTGCTAGAGGAATCAAAAGACTTTAATAGAAAAGTTTGTTTCAAAAGTGATTCAAGAGCAAGACCGGTAAGGTAAGACCGTGGCAAGACCGGTAAGCGGTACAGATATTTTAAATCTGTTTCTAAAGTCATGTCTGGACATTTTAAAGAATTTTTCTAGTAAGTGACCAATTCTAAGTCACATGTGGTAACATAGCCACAGGAAGAATCTTCTAAGAATCAATTCAGATCTTAGAATACTCTGATAGCAAGACATCATAGGTTTGAGACTCTCCTAAGTAACGAAGCTAACAAAAGGATTGAGCAGGTGGCTTAGATTGAGCAGCATTGAACCTCGGATTGGAGATAACCGACGCAAAAACCTGAATGATGGTGGCATCAACATCGACCCTGCAGGAGTGATGTATTGATAGTTGTTCGTACCTTAGAAGTCGTCCTAAACTTCACTTATCGGAGGTAAACATTCGGCATTGATAACAGCCTGACAGCTAAAAGTCATGCTAAAGATCTTCAAGAAACTTCACCTCATAATAATAGACCTCTGAGACATGGGCACTACCAAAAACTGACCAAAATTTCTTAGCATCGTTCGAGAAGAAGATTCTCAGTAGGTTTCTAAGCCCCGTACGCGTGGAAGCTGCAATGACAAGCTCTATACTTCACTGTCAGGCAGAGAATTAAACTTGCCAGGCTCTGAATTCTAAGGAGTATAAGTTTCAAGACTCTCTTTGAAAGATCTAGACTTCTGAAAGGAGATATAACAATTGTTGTGATGATTCGTAACGATTCTCAATTCGCAGATTTGTTGATCAAAAATAAGTTATTTTGCTACTCTTCCTTGATTCCAAAGGTGCTTTAAAGCGTTTGACACAATACACTAGACGAGTGGGATATTTCAGGCACGCTTCACTCGTCTCATAGTTTGACCACATGCTTACCGATCAACTGAACCGTAAACCAATAAAATACCGAAACATTGAGCAAACACAAACTGAACCCAGGGCCGGTCTACCCCGGCAAAGGTGACTTGAATCTTTGCGTGCTTCGATTCTCCGGTTACCCATTCGCCATCGCCAGATTCGGTGACGCACGATCGGCTGTGTTTATGCGATGGGCATTACGTGCGGACTGGGAAAAGTGCATACCGCTACCTGCGACCCTTTTTGGAGAATAGCCGACCAACCGACCGACCTCATCGAAAATGAGTCAGTGATATGTTGCAACACATTTCGTGTTTCATTCTTTTTTATGTCGTCATGATTCCGAAACAGTATATGAAGTCATGGTTCCAATCATCATCATCATTGTGTACATGATGGCGGTCAGCAGTGGTGTTTCCCCGCTCCCGGGGAAAAACTCCCCAAATTGAGCCTCCGAAACGGTCCTAAGCAGTACCTCCGATTTTGCTACGACGTTCCTCCCTAGGGGGAGGGATTGAATCTAGGTCTGGGTGGGCGTTTGTGCGAAACGGGTTCCATCACCCAACAAACAACTTTCATCTCATTGACGTAGTTTTTCGGCGTATCCAGCTTTCGGTAAACAGATCACGTACTTTTCACGGGGATGCTTTACCCATTCTTTGCCCGAAGTTCTTTTTCGCCTTTACCCTATTTTCTGTATGTTTTATGCGCTTCACTAGGGGGTGGATTTCGATCGCGTTCGGTCCATCATCGATTCTCGGCTGCTGGCCGGCAGCCATTGATGCTTGTGTGTGACAGGATTTTCCACACCTTTTCCCATCGTCGACGGGTAGCGCCCGGAGTGTATCATCGCCGGAGTCGAGGTGTATTTCGCTCTTAATGTAGAATTCCGAACCAGAAACGGCTCACCAGATGACCAGAGAACCGAACAATCAACCCGAGTGGCTTAGGGAAAACGGGCATCAATGATGGCTCGATAGTACCGAGAGAGCGAGCGAGAGTGGTGGAAATCCTTTCGATCACCCGATTTTCGGATTATTTGCAGTCGTCTCCCGGCTCGGTACGGTCGAACTTTTTGCACCGAAGCACCGTGGCCAATCATGCTCATTATCGTCGTTCGATGTGATTGCTCGGTGGCGCAAATCAGGTAGCGAAGGAGTGAAAGCCTGGCTGAAAGTTGACTGAAAACATTTCACCACGATTCAGGGCACGCGAGATGGCATTGTTTTCCCAGCTGACCTCAAACAGATGAACGCACACGGCCGGAAAATCGGCCCCACCCGAAGGCATTCCCAACTCACTTTTGTACGTTGGTCCTCGCTAGACCGGGTACACTTTAGAGGGAAACACACGGCAAGGGAAAAGGGACGATGCAGTGGATTTATTGATTAGTGGCAGAAGTTTGTTGCCGCAGTTTTCCGCAACTTGGTGCGGATTTTCCGACCGGGGTGACCGGGTTGGGATGTGATACTAGACCAGAAGCGAACAAAAACGTGCGGACAGTTCATTAAGGCTGTTGGAGAGTTTGTTAAACTTCACTCGTGGGGCGGTTGTTCGTGGTTGTCGCCCACGATTGGGGAGTACGATTTTAAGTGCACTTGCACCCACCGGAATTTGCCTAATCAATAAACAAATTTCCACTAAGCACCTGCTGTCTCGGTTGCTGTGTGCTGGAGGTACTTTGGAATGCATACGAGCATGCAGCCAACATACCCAAAACCCCGAAATCATAGCACTGGGGATCGATTTTCTCTCGGTAAAATCACATTCCTGTCCGAGTGGGAGTAGGGGGTCGGTTTTGCTTTGTTTCACTCCCTACTGGTCACTCACATACCACGGCTAGTGTGTGAAGGGTGTGAAAATGTTGGAACACAGGAACTAGCAGGAAGTGAACGAAAGACAAGTGTCGAGGGCGGAAGAGCTAGTACTGGAATTTCAAAATCGTACAATGAAATGCACTTGTTTCTAAGCTGCGCAAGGAATTACGGTTTCATATTCATGTTAAATGTAGTTCAACATAGCAAATGGTTGCCCAATGAAGTAGACAGATTGTTATTTTACGTGGTTTTGAAATATGACTTAAAAAATCTGGAATTTCTTCTGGTGCTAATAAAGACTCAAATTTTAGGTGAGTTAGGATGTTTCAAACTGAAAATAAACTCAAGGACATTACTTAGGTATTATGATTTATATATATTTGAAACATAATATTCATTGACATAAGTCAAAACTAGAACAGAAATATTTGATGGAGTTTATGGTCTGAAGAAGTCAATTTCTATTCCAATAACTTGGATTTTCTGACGGACGAATCAACTCACACTCCGTCTGCAAGTAGGCTTGCGAATATTCGTCTGATCATGTTGATGTACTAAAACAATTCACTGAGTGTGACTTGAACTAGTTCTTCTTTGGCGAGGTATAAGAAAATTCGGCATAAAAATCCAGCATCTTGAGCTTTTTTACGTTGCTTTGTGGATTGCCATAGACAAGACCTCTACCTGTTTGAATATCTTAGTTGTTTATATGAGGTGTATATGCAGCTTAGCTGTTGCTTAGATAAAAAAAGCGCAGATTAGCAATTAATTTTGTTGAGAACACAACAGTTAATTGAATATTCTTCAAATTTTATTGCGATAGGAAAAATGAGGATCGTGACGAAAAACCTCGTTTATCTATCTAGTTATCTATCCGGACTCGGTGTTATCTTATAGGACTCTGTATCTTTGAAACACCGCATCATGTGGGAATGGCGACACTGAGTGGTAACACCTCAATACTTCTCAATAGGAATAGATCCACAATCTTGGTAGAACGCTTAGACTATGATCATTTCAAAGGACTAACTTTCGCGCAACTGTTTTCTAGATACAGCCTCTGACTTCTCCGTTTTCTTGGCCTAACGACCTCTTAGGTCATGCCTGCCATTTTTGGCTTACTAGACTTATTGTTACCGCATAGTTGGATAGTCAGTCCTCACTATGGGAGAACGACACAGATGAAACTTGAACCCCGGTCCTGCCGTGTGAAGATCGGCACCGCTGTGGCATCTACTACTGGGCCGCTCAACTCTTTAATTCAAATAACAAAATCTTACAACAATCTAAATACTCATTACTCAGCTCAACAGTTATTGAAGACGTTCACAAGGTTAGTGTTGCTTTAAGGTCGTAGTAAAGCCAAATGCTACCGACAATCCTGATACTTACTGTTGAAGCCGCACGCAGCCTCCAGGACGCAGCCGGATGAACCAGCGTGAACACGCTAGCCTCGGCTCCCGATGCTTCTCTCTCCTTACAGGATCGAGTAATCGGGATATGTGATCGACGGGCGGCCCGGTGGTGATGCGACAGCGGCGCCGGTCTTCACACGGCAGGACCGGGGTTCAAGTCTCATCTGGGCCGTTCCCCCATAGTGAGGATTGACTAACCAACTATGCGGTATCAATTAGTCTAGTAAGCCAGAAATGGCAGGCATGACCTTAAGAGGTCGTTAGGCCAAGAAAGAAGAGAGATCGACGGGGGATTCTGCCCTGAACCGACGTGCTGAACAGACGTGCCAGACCGACCTCTAAGTGCTCCCGTGTTGTACGAGTCGATAGAAAATAAAGTGTCATTGTAATAGTATTTACGTCTGTGTATTATTCCGGCCACCGAGGCAGGACGTAAAACTTACATTGTCGATATTTTGAGCACTAAAACTTTCATTGTGCGCATCGAAATTTAAGAGTTCTTGAGGATAATCGTGGAATAGTTAAGGTAAAGTCATATGGGCGATAGTTCTTAAAGAACTTGATGATGTCGAGTATAACACTAGCTTCTCCTATCATTGTTATCCCAGAATTTCCTTAATGCGCTTATAAGCTGTGTTGTTTTCCTTCCTCCTAAAGAAGCTAAAAATACAACCGTCTAGCAAGCAGTGTATTACACCAAATGAGTTTGCTGGAGATTGATCCGTATGTAAACAGTTCCGATCCATCGAAGCCAGGTGGAAAAACACTCCCATCAGATGATAAGTCCTTCTGGGCTTAACATCCCTCGCAGCTGCCCACCAGAACATAAACGAAATGTTGTTGATGCAAGGATTAAAGTCCTTAAACTGGACGTCAGTGGCTGTTAAATTCGTTCCACCGTTTGCATGAGTTAAAACTGCATCGCCACGTCATCGCATCTCAAAGTGTATGTGTGGGTATGTTTGCAGGAAATGAAAAGACAACACCTGGCTTGCAGGCACTGCAGGTCCGAAAATTGTGCTCTGCTTGAAAATGTGTCTTTTTGATACGGGTAGGCTCGATCGGTGTCTTTTGTTGTTTGCGTACCGAAAGACCGGGCTTTTCGGTGCAAAATCTCACGCAAGTGAAAGGCTCACTCGCCTCCAGTAAGCCTATGTGTGATGAAAATCTGGCAAACCGTTTCGGTACCGCTTTGCAGCGTCGCAGCACAGGCTGCACTCAACCACGCACAGGAATGGGAAAAATTAATTTTCCACATTGATTCTGAACGCTTAATCCAAACGTTCACACCTCGTGTTATTCAATTTTCACGATTTTAATAGAATAATCAACCAGCCTGTTTCGCTTTTGCGCTTGCCAGAGCTGGAAACGAGAGCACCGGAAAACTCAAACGGAAGGCTCTATAAGCTAAGCCTCAATCATTCTTAACGAAACCAAACCAGGTTCGTCAACTGCCTTAAAACCTCACACCATCAAGATGAGATTGTTTCTTTTGGCTGGTTTTCACTTGTCACTTGGCCCGGGGAATCCTCTCCCCCCAGGCAATAAGGGAACAACCAGTACGCGGCTTACTTTCACGCTGTCATCATTTTTCCCGATGACTTTCACCAGAAAATTGGACTCCCAAAAAGCGGAACATCCTCATTGTGACTAAAAAGGGTGACTACGGCGAACGGTTCGTCATCGTCGCCTCGGAATGTTGGGATGAAAGAAAAAAGCGATCCCTCGGAAAATTCTTTGCGCAACAGAGATGGCGTATTGTTTGAGGATGGTTTTTTTATTGGGTGGCGTTTGGAGCGTGTCGGTAGGAAAACATCACACGTAGGTACCGAAAACTAAACACTGTTTCTCGTACCATTCTTTCTCCTGATGCGGAGCGTACGAAACCTCAGCGTAAGGGAAAAGTTTATTAAATTAAATTATATTAAATTAAACCGTACCTCCTTGCCAATTTTATTTCGAACGTTTTGTTTTTCGGTGACTGTGGGATTGGGGTACATGGGTACTAGGTACACCTACCAGCTACAGGGAAAATGGGGAAAACTGGTTTTGGTTTTTGGTCGCAACGACTCCCCACTCCACTGGTGCTTTGTTAACTGGTGGGATTTTCGTCATCGTATCTAGTTGCCCATCCCACAGAGGGAACTTTCCATTCTAGATTCGAAATCGAAAGGATTCCTGGTGTGGGAATGGGACCCAGTGGTTAGGGATTTTTGTTCTACAGGATGTACGGCACACGTAGAAGAACCTGGGTTTGGAATAACTATGAAATTAAATGTGAAATTTAAAACATTTAAACATTTTCGTCGATGTTGTCGGAAGGGTGTGTTCCTCCGTTGTTTTGGTTTCCTTAAAGCTGAAAAATAGTGTCTTGTTCAACCCGATAGTGGAGGAGAATGTCATAGTTTTCCGGGTTTTTTTCCATCCTAAAATAGAAAACATGCCTTGTGGTTATTGTTACACACACAAAAAAAAACACGAAAACAAAAATTCGCTTCAACTGTGGTCCCTACTGGAGCAAATTCCTCCACCTAGGGGGAATGGAAAACCTTGGTGAAAAATCGGCAACGAAATTCGGAGATTTAAGGGAACAGGATTAGTTTGTACTTATTAGTTTGTTGAGCATACCAAACCAGGTTCGTCAACTGCCTTAAAACCTCACACCATCAAGATGAGATTGTTTCTTTTGGCTGGTTTTCACTTGTCACTTGGCCCGGGGAATCCTCTCCCCCCAGGCAATAAGGGAACAACCAGTACGCGGCTTACTTTCACGCTGTCATCATTTTTCCCGATGACTTTCACCCGAAAATTGGACTCCCAAAAAGCGGAACATCCTCATTGTGACTAAAAAGGGTGACTACGGCGAACGGTTCGTCATCGTCGCCTCGGAATGTTGGGGTGAAAGAAAAAAGCGATCCCTCGGAAAATTCTTTGCGCAACAGAGATGGCGTATTGTTTGAGGATGGTTTTTTTTATATTGGGTGGCGTTTGGAGCGTGTCGGTAGGAAAACATCACACGTAGGTACCGAAAATTAAACACTGTTTCTCGTACCATCCTTTCCCCTGATGCGGAGCGTACAAAACCTCAGCGAAAGGGAAAAGTTTATTAAATTAAATTATATTAAATTAAACCGTACCTCCTTGCCAATTTTATTTCGAACGTTTTGTTTTTCGGTGACTGTGGGATTGGGGTACATGGGTACTAGGTACACCTACCAGCTACAGGGAAAATGGGGAAAACTGGTTTTGGTTTTTGGTCGCAACGACTCCCCATTCCACTGATGCTTTGTTAACTGGTGGGATTTTCGTCATCGTATCTAGTTGCCCATCCCAACACCCACAGAGGGAACTTTCCATTCTAGATTCGAAATCGAAAGGATTTCTGGTGTGGGAATGGGATCCAGTGGCGAGGGATTTTTGTTCAACAGGATGTACGGTACACGCAGAAGAACCTGGGTTTGGAATAACTATGAAATTAAATGTGAAATTTAAAACATTTAAACATTTTCGTCGATGTTGTCGGAAGGGTGTGTTCCTCCGTTGTTTTGGTTTCCTTAAAGCTGAAAAATAGTGTCTTGTTCAACCCGATAGTGGAGGAGAATGTCATAGTTTTCCGGGTTTTTTTTTCCTACCTCAAATAGAAAACATGCCTTGTGGTTATTGTTACACACACAAAAAAAACACGAAAACAAAAATTCGCTTCAACTGTGGTCCCTACTGGAGCACATTCCTCTACCTAGGGGGAATGGAAAACCTTGGTGAAAAATCGGCAACGAAATTCGGAGATTTAAGGGAACAGGATTAGTTTGTACTTATTAGTTTGTTGAGCATAGTTCCCTTGGCTAACTTTTTACCCATTAAACAAGCACCCCCGAAGGATAAACAGGGGATAAGGACGACATTTTGTGACGATTTTTTGCGAGAGTTTCTGTGTGCTCTTATCGGTCTCACTTCAGCGGTCATATATTAGGAGCGGTTTTAATTAAAGCCTCCCTTTAGGCTTGAAATAAATTCAATAACGCTGCTATTATCACTGTGTTTCTGGTTTGTTTTCTCTTTCCGTTGTTCAACAGCTCGGTTCTTAATTAAGAAGAGAATACTTATGGTTATTGCAATTCTATGTTTTGGTTTTTGGTAAACTTTAGCAAATCTCAAACAAGCAAAGGAAGAAACAATATCATTTCGAAAACATTTGTAAAAACGTAAGTTCGAAGCAATTGTTTAGTGGTGAGGTACAGATAAAAAGTGGTTTGCAAGAGAAGAAAACTATCTCGCTCTGTTTGCCATTTGCCATTCATGAGACTTTCAACACACGCTTCTGCTCCGAGTCACACCGTAGAGTGTGAAAACGGGCGACCAACGATGGGTGTCTGTGTCGCTGGCAAGAAACATACGCTTTTGCGCTTCATATTAACATATTACAAAACGTTCGTGCCCTTCGTTTTTGTGGCGCTACCACGGAACTCCGTCGGTACCAGACTGTCTCCGTACAAGCCTTCCGTTGTTGCTTAACCCCTTCTGCCGGATGTCGTTAGCGAAAGCCTTTGTTTCGGCCGAGTCGGAAATCTGAAAAAGCAGAGCACGGTGGTTTGAATTCGAAAGTACAAACATTGTATCACGCGGGGAGATTCGCAAAGAAGTGCAAACGCACCCTGTAAAAGCCCTTGTACGGAAGCGTGTTTGATTTTCCGGCCAACCGACGGACGGGTTGGGTGGGGAAAACGTTCACAAATTCGCACATCGGTTGTGAAAAAGGGCAGCACCAGTGGTGTTGCTCGCTTTTTTGGTGCCGAGTTTACTTTACCAGTTCGCCAGCGATTCTTGGATGGTAGGAATGGGGATTTGGATGGTGTTAACTTTTCCAACACAGAGGCAAGATTTTGCCGATTGTGGTTAGAGCGTGAATCGGTTCTTACGGAGTGGGGCTTTAGTGGGACTGATTTTAGCGAATCAGTTGCCCATTGATCCCATTGAGGGAGTATTGTGAGATTTTTGTTTGTAGTTGCATTTGTAGTGTTTAGTGAGAGGGTTGGGAAAGCAGTGCTGAAGGAATGGTCTTAAGTTCACATTGAACCATCGATAGTGTACTAGGAAATTAACAACAATCGAGGTTTGTGACGTTCATATGCGATGAAATAGAATCATAAAAGCTTTTTTATCAATTGATTAAACCTTCTCAATCTCCATTACATGTATGTTGTTGTAAATTTTAAAACTGCATGAAGTAGTGTTGTGCGAACTGGGTAAGAGTGAATGTTTGATTTAAATCTTCCTAAAGAAGCAGTTGAATAAACTCTTCAGGAAGAGTTTTAACAACTCTTTTGCGATTCGAATCGTTTAACAACTTGTAATTCGTTATTCTAAACGTATAACAACTCTTAGAGAGTTGTTAGTCGCCACAGCGATTTGAATCGTTTATCAATTCTTTTGCGATTTGAACTCTCAACAGAGTTGTTAAACGATTCGAATCGCTAAGGTGAAGGAGTGAGAATGAATTAATTCTTTGAAAAATGTTGTTATTCCCATCTCTAATATGAAGTATTTTCACAATTAAAATAGAAATACATATATGGCAAACCTAATTAAATTATGCTTTTTGATTAATTTAGTTGGAAGAATTTTTGAAGATTTTCATCGTCTAAGTATTAAATAAAAATAATATATGTAATAGTCTAAAATTACATGAAAAATGATTTCCTTTCCTACCAAAAATATCCATTGAAGGTTTCACTAAACTTCTTTTAATACTGTAGTTTACACTACAGAAATGATTAAGATAACTTCAACTTCAACAACTGCAGATCAACCACTAGACAGATATATAATTTATTTGAGACTCTGTTTTTAATTGAAGCATAAATTTTGTAAATGTGCTGCAAAAAGGAAATTTTTCTTACTCAGTTTAGGTAAAAAACAGGGTGATTTAAGTGAACTTAAAATTTTGTTTCAATTTTTCACATAATAATCCATAGTACAAGTCATCAAGAAGACATAGGTTAAAAACGCTTTGAGGGCTAAATTATATTTACTTTAGGATAATGTATTCTTACAAAACAAGCACTTATATTTAAAATTATATTTATATATTAAAATGAACTGTAAACGTGTCTAATACGATCGAATTGAAGTGTAAATCAGGATATCGAAGTACGGTTCGTCTAGCATGCGCTTCTTTCATTTGCTAACAGATGGCGCTAGTAGTCACTATTCAGGACAGTCACCGCAAAGAACGGGAATTGAGCATTTGGTAAAACCGTGATGATGAAATAGTTCTAGACAACCAAATACATAATCAAAAGGGAGTCCTTACACTTTATTTCCAAATCAACGTTAAGATGCAAATCAAATTGGACCTGGTAAACATCCCGGTAACCTAATTGTGCCTTCACATCACCTGCTCGTGACTCTCCTGCACGTTTTGAAGTGAATTGCCTCAAGCGTTGTTAAACGATTTATTGCCTGTGTGTACGTACGTGTACAATTTAAATAAAATTCAAATTAATTCAGACAAACAAGACGCAAACCTGCCGCGTGTGCACCCCTTTGAGTCGTGCGAACGTGCTAGTTTTATTGGTACCTCTATCACTAGATAGTTTTTAACTTCAACACTCACTTGAAGGCCGAAGTTGATTTACATGGTTGTTGCGTGTGTGTGTTTTTTTCTGTCTCCCTTTTTCAAACCTAATTTTGAACCACACAAGAAAAAAATACTCCTAACAATCGGACGCGTTCGTAAAGGGGGACGAAAGCAGTGCCAGCCGCTAATACCCGAACCTATCGCCCTAATTATTGTCCTCAAATTCAACAACAACCGGTGAGATTCCTCGAAAGCGAGATACAAAAAAAAAACACCAAACCGGTACACCTAATAACAGCACCAAACTCACCCTACTGGGTCTCTGGGAAGCTGACGAAGGCGAACCATGCTGTCTGACATGGTTTCGGGGTTAGTCTTTTTTGTTGGTACACTGGCAAAGGAAAATCCCATCCCAGACGCAATACTAGCAACACACTTTGGGGTACTGTTTCAATTTCGTTTGGTAGATTAAAAAACTGGGAAACGAAATAGATGGATTCGAAACAGGGAACGCTCTCCGGATGAAACCCTTGCTAAAGGATTCAAGGCATTAGGCTTCTTCTTTTTTCGTTGTTCCGTTGTTGGAAGGGTTTCTTTATGTTACGGCGGAAAGGAATCACAGATAGCACACAAAAAAGCTGTTCAAAGTGTTTCTCCTGAGGGATGTTCGGCAAGGGCCAAAGTGAAAAAGGGTGTAGCACTGGAGTCTGTTATTACAGCAGTGCGGATTTATTTTATTACAACTGACGTTTCATTTGAAAACTATTTACCCCCCTGGCTCCTGATTGGCAAATGGGGTGTCCGCGGGAAAGGTCATTAGTGGTGAAATAGGACAGCATCAGGAAGGATAGCTGTTGCTGCTTTTTCTTTGCCATTTTATTCGTTGTTAATCAATAAACTTTAAAGTAACTGAAACACTTTGATTGAATGTTCTTGGGTGAACTAATAAGCTTTTGTTTTATTTTCAAAAATAAATCATTTGAATTCTTGAAGACTTCTATTTTCGATTATTTTATACATTTCTTTTAGTTGTATAAAATGTTATAGATTCTCTTTCTAGAAGAGTTTTCTTGGAATGAATAATTTTTTTGCTATTTTAAAAATGCTCTGAGTAAATTAAGTCTTCATAAAATATAACTTTAATGCCAAAAAGCCGTTAAGAATTTATTCAAATTAGTTACTCCTCCAGAACGACTCACAAATTGGAAACGAACGTTAAGACCATCCAGCGAAAGCACCATTGGTCTTTATTAGTACGCCTTGTTAAGCGCTCAAACGACTTGCCGGGCCATCTACTGACGGTAGACAACGAACCCCGTTTTACGAGTACCATAAACGAGTGTATACCGTTTTGGCGAAATTAAATTTTGCCGTTCAAAGTACGTTTCGTCTATTCCACGCTTGTTGAAAATTCGTTCACCGATGAAAATCTTGCACGAGTTTTTCCACTGCATTGCCAATCAACCAACCCCGTTTGTGTGTGTAAATGTAGATGGAGGAGTATCGCTCCGACTCCGGTGGTGCAATTTGTGGTACAGCGGTGTGCTGTACAATCGAAAAAACAACAACCATAAATAAGGGCACACAAACCCTACACACAGCCACCCTTTGGGTACGTGTGGAGCGCACGTCCGGATTTTGTAAGCAACAGGGAGCGGGGCAGCGAAACAATGGAAAATGATGTCGTCCTTCCCATCCCATGGTTTTAAGTCGAGCATTGCGGCACTCCACTGCCATCATGGAGCCTTCCAGCACAAAGTACAAGTGTCCGAATGGTTTATATCTTAAGAAAACGACACCACACACACACATATCGTCTTGGTTGAAGATAATTCTTAAGTTTTCCATCCCACGCTCCACTCTCGAGACTCTCGGGTAACAAGGAAAGCAGTGACGAAAAAGGTGCAAGGGTTTCCGTCGGGTTTTGCTGATTGCAGTGTGACTTTCCGCAGTCTGGAAGACGGCACACATTGTTGTTGTTGTACGGGTGGTTGTTTGGCCTTTTGTTTTATGTTTTTAATGTGTACATGTTGCAGTGGTTGCTGCTGATGCCTTCCCCCTGATAAAGCGCTACATTGTTGACTGTGTGGAAGGCTTGCGCTCCTGGAAGAAGGAGGACGTCCGTTGTTTGGGTTTATAATGTGTTTTATTAGGAAACCTCCGGATGAAAAGCGCCTCGTTAGGCATTAGGAAAAGGGAGGTTGTGTTGTAGGAGTTGGACACACACACGAACAGAAGAAGAAATGTAATGAAGTGAGTCCAGGAAGTTGAGCAGAGAAACGCTCGTGCCTCGGTTTTTTTTGTGCTACTCAATTGTTTCGTAAGAATGGTTTCGAAATCTCAACAGACGAAGTAGCGACGAAGGACCTTATTGAGGAAAACCCCAGGATACCTCTCCAGTACTTCTTTATCATTGTAATGAATGTCCGCAACAACAAAAAAAGACCATTTTCCCAAGGGTGTTCACTATTAATCATTTCGATAAAGCTCAAATCGGGTAAGCCTTTTGGGATTGCCAGCTTCCTGATTCCATTCTTTACGAGATACAGACGCTTGTTCTTTCTAACAAGGGGACAATAAGACCTCTTTTTTGTTGGTACACACCTTTACCAAAGAGGAAAAATGGGAATTAATATCTCGATTTGCTCACGCAAAAAAAAGGGAAAATGTGGTGCAAATGTCTTCATAATTTCCATCCATTGCCCGGGATGATTTTATCAGGCGACACGAAATCACGGACAAATGGCCACCAACAAAAATGGACGGAACAAAAGAGGCCGATGATTGAGTGGTGATAATTAAAGGTCCTGACTTCGGAAAGCCTTCGGTGTTGGACAGGAAGGCAAAATAATAGCGGTAAAACAGCAATTGACACATAATTGTCACCTGTGATGTTAAAAATCGCCCGTGATTAATGGTGGCGTTATTACAACCTTTTCATTCAAGGGGGTGCCTTTTTTGTTGGATCCCCGTGCCGAAAGCAGTGGTGGCAATTAGTGTTACGATTACTTCGAGAAGGAACGCTATCGCATACAATTTGTACCTTCTGTGGTATAATTTGTAACGAGGAAGAAAAATCCTGTTCACACTGTTCGTTCCTTTCCCTAATTGGCAAGATGCCTCAGTTCGGGGTGGATTTCGGGTGGATATTTCTTCGATTAAAAGCGACACCGTCACCTCGCTAATGGCTTTCCGAAGGCCACATGTCACCCATAAATAGTGCGGGATGCCGGAAGATCCCCTTTCGAGCGGGATCAACTGAACGAAAGGTTGGATTTCGTTTCCGAAAATCCCTTTGCATTAAGACTTCCCAATTAACTTCTTGCCGCCTTTACGAAGTCATTCGTCTAGAATAAGGGGGAAACCCGATGGACAGTTCCGAGTGCACCCTTATCAGCAAGCGAATGTGTCAGCCGCTTTCACCGAACGGGGCATGTTTCGATCGTTAGCGAGAAATGAAACACCCGCCACTGGCTGGAGATGAATCAAAATCAAAACGCTCGTATGGAGGAGGGAGATATCCGTTGGTGACACAAATTTCCAAATTTTCACCCAGATGTAGGTTCTGCGGGAGGATATTCGATAGCTGGATATTGGTGGATTTGTTGCCAACCGTTTGGTGACATTTGTGAGGTAATGAGGACCGATAATGATTTCATTAAAGGGTGTCAAAATTGAGGGTTTGAGAAAATGGAGAACTTTGTGTGAGGTGTCTTATTCTTGTAAGGAACTTCTCCTTATTTAATGCTATTATAAATCGATAACTTAAGGAAAAATTGAAGTATTAGTTTGTGCCTGTAGTTTATAACAAATTATCATTCAATTTTGCTCTCTTCTTTACCTTCTTTACTGCACAAGAACTCTCAACCGAAAGAGCACTTTCACAAACGTAAGCAAAGTGAGAAATCGTCTGTTAAAAAACGCAAGCCTATGCAAACCATCCAACTAGGCGCCTTTCAACGATCGCGTACCGTGTACTGTAGGGTTCATGTTCCGACATTCCATTAACAAGATGAAAATTCGACCCAACCAAGCCAGTAAGAGTTGTGCAACTTTCTTTCCTTTCCGATGTGCAAAATTTTCCCACTCACCATAGAAGCAGATTGACGGCAGCCGTTCTGTGATTTCGCTTCCATTGCGGAAACGTTCTGCATCGGCCGGAGTCCTTCACCGCCGGAGTCGAAATGGAAAAGTAAATATTTGCTCGTCAAATTCTCAACGGTTTTTGCGTGAAGTGCACGGTTGTAAAGTATGGACACGCTTTGCCGTAAAAGTTGGCACCGTTGGCACAGTTAAGTGCCACTAGTGCGGGTAAGTGAAATTTGTTGGTACAAAACTAACAGTTATGATTCCGAGCGTCAGTCATCGTCCAGCGCAATCACGTGGCACACGGCACGGACGGTGCCACCATATTGCAGACTGGTGCTTGCAGGCACCAATCGCTCTAATTGAATCACATCAACGATAACGACCTCGTCGATGGTTTTGAGAAACCAGCTTTCCCGGCCGGCATCGACATCGGGGGACATTGTGTACGGGGACTGTTGGATTGTTTTGGGACGAATTGTTTTAAATCGTTTTTCGGAAAATTGATCGTATCGCCGACCGACGTATGCCGCGTCGGTAATAAGCCTAAGAGGATTTGAGCTAGTTTTTCAATTTTGATCCAGCACACGTCCGAAGACACCAGGCTCAAGAAAGGCCGGAAGCGGAAACGGGACACCCAACAGCGTGGAGGTACGGCACGTGCCTTCGAGCGAAACCCATCACAGCTGATACATCGTTCCTCATCTTTACGTACTGTGTTTGTGCTTGGTTGTTTCGAGAGAAAGCAAGAGCTCTCGAAAGAGTCAATGAAAGTAGGCCCGAAATCGCGACCACCATTCAACAGCACACGGTTTTCTGATGAATCATGAATAACGATGCCGATTGTGTAATCTTATCATCTCATCGAACACCGAACGAAAATCACCCAACACAGGCTGATCGGAATCATGTCAACACAATGCGCTAAACTAAAAGTCACCCCACCATTGCCATAAGACGATTGTCAACAGCAAATCGTCTCATCACACCAGCAAACGACGGACGATAATGGTGGATTTCATTCGCGATTGCAATCGGAAGCTAAACTCGTGCCAGGCGCCAGATTGGTGCGAATTGCAACATGTGTCGGCTAGTGGCATTTTAAATCCGGCAGCATAAATGTTGAAGTACGGGGGAAGCGGACGTCGCGTGTGACCATCGTTACTGGTGAAATGTAAGCAGAAAGGGACAGAGAAAGCAGGAGCTAAGTAGCGTGCTGATGTCGGAGGGTATCTAGCTCAGGAAGGCATGAAGCGTTTGACGTGTCTGATGGATTAAATGCCAGTTAGTGCTTGAGGGGAGCTAAAAAACTTATGAATTTCTGTATGATCGGAATTTCTGCAAGCGAACGAGTAATTTAACAATAATTTATAATGAGAAATAGTAAATATTTGATTAAAATTTGTATACATGAGGCATAATGGATCATGCAAGAAGATATCTTGTATATACCATGCAACGGATACAACAAAAAGCATCAATTTCCAACCAATTTTACAGTGGCGGCTTTGGTAATCTTCCATCTTGTTTAATTGCATTATAAAGTAGTGTTTTTTAACTTTAAAATAGCAATATCTTTAGAGTCTTACGAACAGTTCAGGCCTTAGTTTAGGTATCTTTTCTTAAGCCGAACCAGTGATCATTTTAGTTAAAATTCCGTCAATAACCCAGATTGCTTCCTACAAAACAATATATCCGACAAACCCAAGGTCCACAAGTGGTCAAATTTTAATGCTTTATCCTAATCTTTTCTGAGTGTTGTGTTTTCTGTTATAATGTTTAATGCCAAGTCTCGTCGATTCTGGAAAGAAAAATACATCAAAAAAAGAACAAATGATGCTTTTACAACTCCATTTCATTTAGAAAATCATTTTTTTACGATGTGAAGACCTCGTTAGACAATCAGATAGGCGAAATTTGCAACCATTTTAGAGTCTTTCAAGGATCAGGTATCGAATCCCGTCCGGAACTCCTCCCCATACGCAGGACTGACTATTTAGCTACGGTTAAAACTAAATCACAGTTAGACAGCCTGTAAGCAATAGCAGGCCAAGTCTTAACGTGGTTGTAGTGCTAAAAAAGAAGAAAAAAGTCGCCCAAAGCTTCATCTACAGACGGAGATAACTTCTCCATTCAAAACATCTGTCGCGACAGATGTCCATACAGAACAATCTTAGTCCCAGTATTCACATACGCCTCTGAGACTTGGACTCTGTCCAAAACGGCCGGTATTCTCTCTAAATCATATTAAAGAGGATAATACTCCGAAGGATATTGATCTCTGGATGTGTGGAAAGTCATTAAAGGAATCACCACAATGATGAGTTCAAGACATTTGTGACCTAATCATGTCATGAGAATGACACCAGACAACACGGCCTGAAAAGTCCTTCCAGGTCGTCGACATGGACAGAGGAGGCGTTTTTGGAACAAGTTAAGACGGAGTTATGGCGTTGATGCATCGGCCAATATGTCCTGGATATTAGATTTGTAACTTTGTCCAATTCAGCGAAGTAGTTGAAGCGCCTAATAAATACTTAAACGGGAATGCCTTGAAATTAATCATTTCGTTGATGTTTATTTTGAATATCTAAAAATGACACTTATTCATATTGAGTATCAATAAAAGAGATTGATCTGAGTGTGTTTCCTAAACCAACAGGCTTAGGCAAACCTAACTCCAATTCATAATCAAATGAAATGAAGTTAACCCTTTATTCGTTTGGGTTTGAAATAAGATATCATATAAAATATCTTCAAATATTAAAATAAAGTATATTAAAAGTATATTATACTTTAAAAAAAGTATAAGTAAAATAATAAATAAAGTCATCTGCCCATATTTTTTCATTAACCGAGCGAATTCAAATCCTATTATTGCATATCCATTTCAACAAACATTTTCTTTTATCCATTAATCTATTTACGAAGCCCGCTTACCGAATGCTAAGCACAGTATTTAACGATATAAACGACAGTTTACGCAAACATAAACAAAACAACATTAAGCCCGATCATTTTTACCAAACGATGCCGTACCACAATATGTGAAACGTGTGTCAACACAAGCATTCTCGTCTTCGAATATAAATATCAATCAATCTTGTGTATGCAAATGTTTCAACCCACACTCACCACACGTCACCAATCGAAGCAATTTTCTTATCAATCCTCGCAAGAAATGTCAAACTCCCGCTCCCCATGGGCAGGAAATGATGCCTTCACGGTTGAGATATGACGGAATTCATTTCCACCGAGACTGCGAAACAATCACGCCACATACGCATTTGTAGCATTTAAATATTTCGCCAGTTTTTCGGCACGTGAGATTAGCTTTCGTTGCTTCCTTTTTTTTTCGCTGCACCTTGGCGTAACACACGGTAAAGAAAATTCATATGAAAACGTTCCCTTAAGGGAGCGAGTGCGAAGCGCTTCGGGAGTAGAATCTTATTCAAATTTTACGATCGTATTTTGTTTACACTTTACCGGTAGACGACGGTGCCCGGTTGGGCGATGGCTTATTGCTTATCGTAAAGATATTTCGCTGGATTTCAGCTTACTTTGGCCCGATAGTTTGGGGCACGATGGGATGAAGAAGTCAAATCAATTGAATTCGAATTCGCATGTGAAGTGTTCGTTTTTTCGTTGATCGCCGGGTATGCATAAATTCTACCCAGACGCTCTACCCGGTAATGAAGGGGGTTTGGTGTTTGCTGACGGATGACGCGCTTTTCGATTGGAGCGTTTCAATAAATGCGATCGGCAAAAGACAACGCAGCTGGGCGCGTCGTGCGACACTTGTGGCGCAGTGGAAAATATTTCCTCACCAGCTGCCGTCAGTCAGTCAGCTTTTCGTCAACAAAAATTGGGTTCAATTGGGTGGCGCGTGTGTCCCATGGAAAACGTGGGAAAACGAAATCCTTCTTAACGTCAATTTCACCTGTCACACGCACACGGCATCTCGTGCACTCAGGCCAGTTTGGTGAGTTTGGTGGAAAATCTTTTCCCGCCCATTTTCCCCGGTGGGAAGTGCAAATTTGTATAATTTTGCATTCAATTGGCTGACGCTCTGTGGCACCCTTTTGTGCTAGAAACGGTGCGGCTCTCTACGCGAACGATGATTCTAAACCTAAGCTGGATGTTCACGGGGACACAGTGTGCTAGCGCTGTAACAGGGAAAATAAGACAAAAAGAAAATGCGTACGAATGACAGAAGCGTACGAGGTTTTCCACCACCAGCAAGCTTCACACCTGAGAGAAATTGTACAAAAAGGGAACCAGCCGAACCAAAAAAAAAGTGGCGAACGTCATACGCGAGACGGTTAGGTTGAAAACAAACATAAATATTTCATGAAGACTAATCTCATTGAAATTCAGCGTGTTATGGCAGCAGTTGCACGAGGCTACGAGGACGTAAAAGAAGGATCCGCACCACCACCACCAACACCAAAAACCGAGCACCGAAAAAAAAGAATGTATAAAATTTGCAACGAGCCGCCGCCCGGAAAACAACCATGGCGAATCAGTCACTTGCGCGTCCCGCCTAATGCTCGATAGAGTGATTGAGAAGGTAAGCTCGGGGCAAGAAGAAAATAAACCGTAAAAAAACACCCAGCGCCTTTCACAAGCATCCGCAGTCCATCAACAAGGAAAATGTGTGTGGAGTGTGGATATCGTACGCAAGAATGTGCTAAAAATTGAGTGTGAAATAGACATTTCCCGCTTTTGTTGTACTGTAGAAGCGACGCTCTGTAATGTTTTATTTTTTATCCACCGAAGAGCAGTTATGGTTTTGGCATCGTTTACAGCTCTTTGTCAAGCAAAAAAAAACAGCGTGTGCCTGAGCGCGTTTTGTTAACTTCAAGCGACATTCGATAGGTGTTTTGTTGTGCCCAGAAAAGCAAATTAAGTCACACTCATAGCGATTCCTGTGTACTGTCATAAAACATGAAGCGTATGCTGTACTCCGTTCGTCGCCCAGCTTCCCTTGGAATGCGTCACGGCTTATGATTAAAATCATAAATATTACCACGGCCAAAATGTGGCACTTAATCATGTCAATAAAGCAGATTCATCGTGCGGGTTGCGAGCTGGGCGAGGGTTTATTCTTATAGCTGATAAAATAGTAGCTTGATGCTAGATAGGTCTCACTTGGGAGGTGTTTTGTTACCCGTGCTGCAGGTAAAGTTTATGCTTTTCTGATGTCGCTTAAAGAAGATGGTTGACGGGGTACGTCTCTTCAGGGCTGCCAGATACATCCGGGCATATGTGTGATATGTTCTAGTGTGTGGATAAAGAAAGCTTTTAACCGAAGCAGTGATTTATTAAGTGCAGCAGTTGGTAAATAGTGAAAACTCGAACCGTGTGTCGCTTACTAGAACATTAGTCTGTATGAAATAGAATTTACAGAAAGGCACTTTTCAACAACAATTTTCAAAATATTCACTATAGCACAATAAGATAGAGAAAAGTTAAAACACTTGTGGATAGAAGTATCAAAGAAGGAAATGAGAGCATAATTAAGATTGAAAAAAATAATGATATAAAAAAAACTATTAAAAATATATGAAAGGACAATGAGAGAAATTACTGCTACAAGAATAGCTTAAAATCGATGAGATACAACATAAGCAATGGAATAAATAACAATAAAATTTGTAAAAAACGCAAAACAAAGATCGCAACAGAAGATACCAAAAAAGTATAGACAATAAACTAACAAAAATCACAAAAAATAATGAAGGATTTCAAAGACTGTTTTGAAACTATACAAAGTGTCAAAACGGATGCCAAACTGGTAAACAAAACATGATAAGGAAGTAATGGATAGTGACCAAATTTTATAAAGTGTAACGTAAAGAGTAAGAATTAAGCAAAACAATATATTTCCTGCCAAAAATGACAAAATGGAAGCTATCAGATATAGTAACAAAAAAAATCTGATACAAATTTAACAGATGAATTGTAAGAGGGAAACGAGTCGAATAATTCTAGTAATAAATCTGATAAATCAAATTTGAGCCAATAATATTATAAAAAGACAGCTAGAATATAAATCAAAATCAAACTATACGAATGAAAGCTTCATATAAAACACCAGTCAATAGCAAAGATTAAAATTTAAAATAAACAAGAAAAGACACATAAAAAATAAAACCAAACATTGAACATCCCAAAATAATTGACGGAAAGCCGCAAACCCCTTTTGAATTTCACTCAAAGCATTTGAAAAGCAAATTAACATTTATAATAAAACTAAAATAAATAAAATTATCCTTTGCAAGTATGCTGTGAAAGAAATCAAGCTTCAATCACATTAAGAGACTTCTATTTTTAATTTCTACGGAAAAAGGGTAAATTTATGATCAACCTTATTAAAGTCAGCAAGTACTTAACATACAACTATTCAGCAAGACAAGCAAAACTACCCCCGAAACGGATGAAAACGGCCTCGTTTTTTTAACCGTGACGAATGGAAACGAACTTCTTCGCCGCAGTTTTTCTCCAAAATTACATTCTCACCCAAAACACCCTCAGCAAAACTGCAAACAAACAAGAAAGGACAACATTTCATGCGCCATTCGATGATTCGCAAACGGGTACTTCCTGCTTCAATCGGTATTTGTGATAGGCCTTCGAGAAACCGAACGAACGGTGGAACGAGTTTCCACTTTCTAATGAATTAAAATAATGCCTTCACGGTAAAGAAGCGAAAGCAATAAGCGAGTCCCGCTGAAGGCGACAGCATATTTTCGTGGTCTACCGTTGACGTACCGTACACGGGCCCGAGTACGTTCGCGGAACTTCGGAACCAGCACATGGAAGTGGAGAAAGTTAAAGGTATTTTTATTGGTGCCAAACATAAATTCCAATAGTTGTTTTAAACGGACGAAGTGGCAAGTGCGCCACTTTTTATGCAAACTAATAGCGGTAAGTTCTGTGGAAAAGCCGCTTTTCGAGGTTGATTTTAGGTGGGGAAGCAATAAATAATGTTAAATTAAATTTTGTTACCGTGCTGAAAGTGTGGGCTGAGTGATATAAATTTATTTGAACGGTTGGTGTTATTTGTGTTCGAAGGTTTTTGGGCAATGGGGATCCGTTGAAGGATATGTGTGACCAGGTTGTGAAAGTTGAAGTCACAGTCCGCATGACAATTGATGGATGGTTTGAGAATGGGTACGTAAACTCATAAACAGAACGAATATAACACTTGTTTTCAGAATTTATAGCAAGTTTTATAGCAAGAGACTATTTACTAAGTTGTTTCTTCAATAGTTGAGATAGTCTTACATTTTTATATTCAAATAAAGGTTTAAAAACAGATTGATAGTGCCATTTGAATCCCTGATGTCTGTATCTATCATGGCAACACGCTTATCACAACCCAAAGTTGATCTTATCGCCCGAAACAAACCTTCATCAAGGATCGTTTTCGATGATACCATCTCAAGCAAACAATATTCCTCAGGATCAGATGAATCCGATATATATCTCTCTCTGTATCCTGTATCATTTTCATTAGCTTCTATCGTTCGTACCCTCCTAGACAAGTTTC
This sequence comes from Anopheles maculatus, assembly GCA_002091835.1. Taxonomy (NCBI): domain Eukaryota; kingdom Metazoa; phylum Arthropoda; class Insecta; order Diptera; family Culicidae; genus Anopheles; species Anopheles maculatus. Next base: position 257,379 of record KZ061582.1, on the reverse strand, counting down.
GGTTGCGTGATGCATTGCGCTTATGCAAATGTCATTCGCCCATTCGTTAAATTGCCCATAACTCGGCCGGTTAATGGGAAACTGAGCATCACTGTCCCGAAAATCAAACGCTTGTGGACGCTTGTTGTTGTGCCTGTTCCCGAGCCTGTAACTTGATCCGGATTTATTTTCCACCAATCGTTGCTATAAAAACATGTTCTTCGCAAAGGGAGCAAAAGAATTGCACAAGGCCACGCTGTGTGAGCACCATGAAAAACAGCACACACGCACACCCATCCGTGGTGCCGTATTAAATGTTTTTCTTTTCGATTTCGCGGTGCATTGCCCTTGAAAGCCGGGATACGGACGGGGGGGGACACAACAAAAGGTAAACCGGTCTGGAGGTTTGTTTGCTGCGTAAGCAGCGATGCTCAGGGAATTAACAACATTATTTACAAACAACGGCTCATAAAAGATTTTCCCAAAAACCGGTGACTATCGGTTGGTTATTTTCAGTATTTTTGTGTTCTTTTTGTGTTGTGTACGCGGCGCAATAGGGACATACGTACGTGCATGTTTGTGATGAATTGTGTACGAAAAAATAAAGTCTTTCCGATTGAAAAAATGCCCTAGAAATAGGAAGAAAGTTCCAGGGAAATTGAACACAGCTAATGAACCCTCCAGCAGAGCGCGTACAGTAACGGTTAGGTGGTGAAAAATGAGCTTACCGTGTGCTGCCCGACACCGACAGTGACAACAAATGTGAATTGAATGGCAGTCAACTGCATAATGCATTGCTGCAAGTCAAGGTAGGCATCGGGTACCTCGGGATAGCCTCGAGCGAACATTCACAATTCGCACCCTTAGCACCAAATCGAACCAATGACCACCCATGGATGGTACGAGGCGATGGTAGGTACCAGTGGCGGTAGAGGGCCGTTTTTCATTCGACATTGAAGTGACATTTTTTGCCAGGCATTAAATCCGCTCGGGGATAAGGATAATAATGACGCCAGTAGCAGCAACGAGGGTTGATCCTTGTTGAAAGGCAAAGCTTCGAGGAAACTCGAATGATGCACCCGGAATGCACCATTTTTGCTCCTGTACCTTTCTCATTATTTCGCTTCAATTCTAGCGCAAATCGAAAGAAGGATCACCGGAAATAGCGTGCGATAGGGAAACAAACGGATGACTATATTTCAACCGAACCTTACATACCGCACCGGAGGACAAAAGGGACGACAGCAAAAAAAAGGTGCCGATTCTGTGGGTAGTGCCGAGGGTAGAAAGAATGGAACGGTAGCGTTACGCACGGACAGTTACATGATCCTGCTTTTCGCGTGACCTCAGTGTTTTCATTTCACGCCGTTGCATCCCGGTTTGCGCTAGGGGTCTTTTAAGGCATTGGTGTGTGTTCTCTGTCCGGGGTAGCTATTAACGTCAGTTTGTCGGTATGATGTACGCCGGTTGTTGGTAACGCATTGCCAAATGGTAACGCAATGGGCCAAAAATTGGCCATTTATGAGATCTGTGCGTTGTTTTGAAAGGCCCGGGGTAGAATGACATTTGGTGCAAATTTTTGTAACAATAGCTTAGCATTCTTGTGCCGTCGGGGGTTTTAAAAATGTAGTGACAGCTACGCAAAGGTGTGAAAATGAATTTCCGTAATGTTTGGTTGATTATTGTTCGCCAATTTTTTGTTGTTCATAGAATTAAAGGTTGGCACAATTTTTGTAGCCGAATGCCCGAGGCAAAACAGCTTTTTTGGGCTATTTTTTTTAACTCAAAAGCTGAACGAGAGTCGATTTTTGACTAAAACTTGCATATATTTAATATTTTACAAACTTCAAATGATAAGATTTTTTATTTAGCTGGTAAATATGGTTAATGAAGAGCTGAGACCTACTAATTTTCATACCAAATTTTTAAAATATTCAGGTAAAGGTAAACAATTTTGTATTTTGACTACGACCCTCAACTTTACCATAAATATATTTATTGTATACATAATAAATTTCATATTTATTCCTCAATATTGTGATTTTTTTGACCGTTATCAAGCACCGACTAAAATTTAGTTAGAGTTTAAAATGAACACCGTAGAGCGCTGCTGTGTTGCCTGGGAATCGAAAATGTGCCAGTTTCATAGTCTCACACCTAGATGGCGCTAGCAGTAATGGTTCTGTTTTCGGAACGAAGAACCGAATCGAATGGATGGTTGAATTTGCATTTCAATTACAAGTTTTTATAAAACTTGCATATATTTAATATTTTACAAACTTCAAATGATAAGATTTTTTATTTAGCTGGTAAATATGGTTAATGAAGAGCTGAGACCTACTAATTTTCATACCAAATTTTTAAAATATTCAGGTAAAGGTAAACAATTTTGTATTTTGACTACGACCCTCAACTTTACCATAAATATATTTATTGTATACATAATAAATTTCATATTTATTCCTCAATATTGTGATTTTTTTGACCGTTATCAAGCACCGACTAAAATTTAGTTAGAGTTTAAAATGAACACCGTAGAGCGCTGCTGTGTTGCCTGGGAATCGAAAATGTGCCAGTTTCATAGTCTCACACCTAGATGGCGCTAGCAGTAATGGTTCTGTTTTCGGAACGAAGAACCGAATCGAATGGATGGTTGAATTTGCATTTCAATTACAAGTTTTTATTAGTATCTTTTTTTGATAAATACTTTTGTTCAGTGAAATTTTGATTATTTATTTTAAGTTAATATTAAAATAACTTGACTACAGAAGAACAAGAATTAAACGCATTGTTATGAGAGTTTTGTTTTGTTATTCAGTGCGTCTTTCCTACTTCTTACCGACCCAAAACGGCAACAATAAATGTTTAATTAAAAACCCGAAAGATTATCCCCTATCTGTGAGCAGTTCCATCCATTTTCTCCGGCCGAGCCCTACTCGCACGAGCAGAAAACGAACAGAAGTGGTTAATCCTTACACCGTTCGCTGCGTTGATAGCATCTCGATGCTCTTACCCTACTCGGCTTCTTCGCCGCGCCAAAGCAAAACAGACATCTGCAAAGGGTCCTTTGAATCCCGAATGCCCATTGACCGATAATTTTCCCATTCCACCGTCATGCGCCAGCCAACTAATCCCTTGGTACGATTTTTAACACCATTTTAACTATCTTTCAAAACAGCCCTTTTTCCCGTAAAGCAGCACGGAAAAGCCTTGCGCTTGGTTCCAAAACCAACCTCATCGTGAAGCAGGCTAACAGCCTCCAAAATCCGCAACACTTCGGTTTAACCACGAACACACACACACAGCGCGTAACATAAGCCTCTACTGGGCGAAACGGCATACGGGGGTTCCGGGGGCAATAAAAATAAATTAAAATCAAATTGCACTATCAAACTGCAGTGCCGAAAATCGGGTACGGTGGATTCTGTTACCGGCCGCACTCAATTGCGTAGCTCCGGAAGAGGAAGCGCGCGCGTACTGCACATCGGGCGGGCGCAAACGGTTCCCGCAAGGCTGAGAAATTAATCGAAAACAAATTTGATCTGTTATCTCGGCCTGGAGAGCCATTAAAATCCGTAGTTGCCGTTCATTTTCACCATCGCCCGAAGGGTATCGGTGTTTTGGTGCCGGGTGAAGATGGGTCATATTTCAACCTCGATTGGTGTCGGTGTGGGAAGGATGCAACTGCACCGTCGTTTGATGCACCGGTACACATAATCCAGCCCAGCTCAGGACTGACCTGCCGGGAAAGCTGGATCAGTTGGCTTTTGTGAAGGACCCGGCCATTCCTTGAAGTGGTGCTGTTTGGGACGCTCGAGTACAGTATTTAGTTATCGAACGAAGATGCATTATGTGGGTCAACATTTAAAGAGACGGGGGGTAGCGTGTGAGAGAGCACAGAAACTTGCAACATGATGCGTTTTAATCGCCTTTACCCGTCCAACCAACATTTCCTTATCATATAATACCAATATCTCACATTCTCCTGCTCATCACAACGGTCATTCATGTGTGTGTTTTTTTATCGCTCTATTTTGGCAGGAAAATCGCGCCACTATCCGAGATACTCGCTCAACAGCTCGGACAACGAGGATAGCCCCATTCACCGGTCAATCTACGCCCAACCGTACAACGCCATCGGCACCGCTGAAAGACAATCAAATTTCACTTATCGCTCCGCCAAGGGCAACACACAAGCCGCACAGGCTGCCGCGGTCAATCCACTCAACACCCTCAACACACCGTCGTCGGAGAACGGGTCCAGTGCGACACTGACGGACGCGGAAGCATCACTCGCCAGGGAAAATACGCTGCTCGTAAATAACGGTGAGTGACCAAGAGTTTTTGAGGACTCAGCCATACTAACTACGGAAAAAAACTTTTGGGTTTTTCTTTTAGGTACATTTGGGCCAGACCGATTTAGAAGGTTTAACGCATCTTGCGTGGAAGGTTTTGCTGTTTGGTTTTTGGCAGATGATGAGTGAAGCGTTTTTGTTTTTGTGTGTTGAACACACTCGAATGGACATTGTGAACAATTAGAGTTAATAGGAATTTTATTGCTGCTGATGAGATTTATATTAGCTACGGAGGGTGAAACATATGCAGAAAAGCTGGAAGAATGATTGATAGAGGAGTCTTTGTTTTGGTAATATTGGAGAATTTTGGGCTTTGCCCAGTAATATCAATCGTAGGGTACTGACACATAGTTTTTGTCGAATTAACTTTAAGGAAGTTATGTGGTTTGGGACTTGAACATAAAGCTACAAAAAATTGTCGAGAGATTGTCAAAAATCGGAATCAATTCTTCAAGAGGTATTTAAAACCAAGTCTATGACAGGTTGTATGGGCTAAGGTTTTATAGATTTTTTGAGTTCTGGAGGTTTTAAGAATTGCTGTTAGACCTCATGTTCCACACTGGGAAATTCTGAAGACTGGGAGATTCGATACTGGAAGGTTGCTCTTTGGTTAGTCTATCCATTCCAGAGATCTCTTACCATAAAGTGGACTTGTTCTGAGGATTCTTGGTGTCATAAGCACGACTTTTTTAGTGCAGGCAGGACTATTCGACATGTACTTTGCTTTGTACTTTGCGACAGGTTGTACCAAGCTTATAGACCAACTTTAATTGCTAGAACTGAAGAATAGTGTCTGATTTGAAAGATCGTCTTCGTTAATTTGGGTCATAATAAGTATAGTAAGTCATAATCCCCCATAGTGAGGATTGACTAACCAACTATGCGGTATCAATTAGTCTAGAAAGCCAGAATGGCAGGCATGTGAAGACTGGGAGATTCGATACTGGAAGGTTGCTCTTTGGTTAGTCTATCCATTCCAGAGATCTCTTACCATAAAGTGGACTTGTTCTGAGGATTCTTGGTGTCATAAGCACGACTTTTTTAGTGCAGGCAGGACTATTCGACATGTACTTTGCTTTGTACTTTGCGACAGGTTGTACCAAGCTTATAGACCAACTTTAATTGCTAGAACTGAAGAATAGTGTCTGATTTGAAAGATCGTCTTCGTTAATTTGGGTCATAATAAGTATAGTAAGTCATAATCCCCCATAGTGAGGATTGACTAACCAACTATGCGGTATCAATTAGTCTAGAAAGCCAGAAATGGCAGGCATGACCTAAGTGGTCGTTAGGCCAACAAAGTAGAAGAAGAAGAAGTATCAGGATCATTGGTCTAGCGCACTGTAGACACCCGAACTTCAAAATACTCTCATCATCACGTACTCTCTTCTATGCACCTACAAATCTATCCAATGGTTACCACCTCTGACAGATGTTTTCACCAAAGCAATCAATATTTTATAACCCCAAATCGACTAAATGGATGTTTATACGAATTGACTATAGGACCATATGTTCTGACATTTAAATAAATAGTCGTCATTGAAATCATTACCCTAAATTAATTACTTGTTTTCAGAATTTAAATTTCCACGATTTCTATATCCAATTGCACCAAACATTGAGTTGTAAAATACATCAAACCGAGATTGGATTCTCTGTTAAATGTTTGTGGCTTAGTAATTGAACGTTTCACTAGAAAATAATTATACACAAATATCAAATGAACAGTATGAGCAGAACAACGCTTATTGAAATTGTCAAAACCATACTTAAGAGCGTCACCAATAGCAAATGACAGTCTGTACCGAAGTAATTACTGCCCAAATTTGTGATCTGATTGCACTTTTAGGTCTCACTGACACAAACACACATACACGCGCGCGTGCACAAATTAAACCTCATCATGGTAAATTATGAAACAGAAACTTTTCGCACCGCTTGGCCAACCGCCAATTGGCATTTAATCTGTGCAGCTGAAATTTGTCCACTTCTTCATGTACCACCATTCGTTGCGTCAGAGAAACTGCAAAACGATGAGTTATTCCCTGTTCGGTGGTATTGGTTTCGAGGCTCTACTGGCAAGATAAGCTTTTTCCACAAACGAAGACAGTCCGACAAAATGTAGTTAGAATTCTTACACTTCTACCGCCCCAAATTACCCCGGTGTGCAGGGCCAACCAGCCAGCCAGGGTCAACTTTTCCCCAGCTCTCACGGTGGTTTGAGGCGGGCTAGCTGAAGTGAATAATAAATTCTACGGAAGTCAATTATTTCCCACAGGATTTATATTTGTGGTCAGCTCAAAAGCTGCCCGACAGATGCAAGGGTTTCGGTGCGAATGGGAGAAAGTGAAATGGCTCCGAGTGACAACCAAAAATGCCAACGATAGTTTTGGTTTGGTGAGCAGGAAGTCTTGGACGGACTTGGATCGTAACCAAAGTACGGCTGCAATTTCTTATGCGGTTTTTCGGATGCGATAAACGGAGTACGGACTACGCGCTCCTACCTGGGACTTCCCTTTTGTTCGGCCAGGCGATCAAATCAGGTACATGTTAACCACAATGTAATGACCACCTGTAAATTTGGACACAAAAATTGCAATTTTATAGCACACTGCAGCCGGGTACGGAAACAGTCGTAAAGCGTCGTCTAATTGCCTGGCGTTGCAACGAATGCAATTTTGAGAAATGTCCGTTTGAGTTCGTTGGAAAATTGAGCTCACGTTACTCAAGGGACAATCGGACATTAGTCGTGTGTTGAAATAAAGATGGTTACTGCCGGGGGTTCCTAGGGTTTTCCCGGTTGACCGGATGCATCAGGATTCATCGGGGAAAACGAGCCACTTACGTGAGACGTGAGTCTCAGGCAACACTTCGACTCGACAGAGACACACGCATTGGGATGATAGCTTCGCAGTAAATATAGGAAGGAAGACACACGTACAGACAATTTGCGAGTCGTCGGTGAGTGGTTCTTTGCACTGTCTAGTCGGAAGGCAATTACAACTATTCGCTCGGCTAGGAGACTTTATGGTTAACGTGTGGGCGGATGCACGAGAACTCTAAATCCAATAATTTCGTTGAATGGATTTTAAATTAGGGTGCTTATTTGAATATTCTTCGAGGAGAAGAAGAATATGGATGAGGTTTAGGTGATGCAAAGAGAACAAATTGAAGTTTTGATTAGAAATTAAAAGGATTTTCAAGTATTTTAATGTACTTTTGCTTCAATAAATATTAAAGCTATACAATATGACAGCAGAAAGTACATGATATTCATAACGCATTCAAACACTTTTCATGCTTCTGCCACACACCATATGCAACAATTGTAAAGTGCAACCACATCAACCATCAGCAGCAAATATTCATAGGACGGTACGGAAATGTTTGTGCAGCCGTGAGGGGGATGTTTTTCAATCGTACAGCACGAATCTGGTTAGCACACAGCAAGCACAATGGGAGGAGGAATGTGCTTGTGGGTGGGCGAGAAGACCGATCCGAACAACCGCAAGGGCAAAACTCGCCCACCACCAGTACGAAAATCGGAGCACAAATGTGAAATCGTTCGAAATGTCGAATAAACATGCAAGTCTAACGAAATCGCAACCCAGCTACAGATACACACACATACCGTAAGCACAGGATTTTATTTACATCATCAATCATTGTCAGTTGCATTGATTTTCATGTTTTTTTCTTCGGCAACACCTTCCCTGTTGGGAAGAAGAAGCAGAAGATGGCTAGAAATCTGCTGTACCGTTTCGATGTTCGATGCAGATTGTGTGGTGGGTATGTTTAACCGAAGTATTTTGCAAACATACGGCAGTAGGCAGCCAATTCACTTTAAATAAATGGTGGCGCCGTTTGGTGAAGCTTTTCACCGCCCGCAGGTCGTCTGAAAGTGTTTCATACACATTTGCATACTTTCGGGCTGTTAATGGCAGGATGCTTGGTGGATCGATTTTTCTTGGAAAGCAGCGGTTGATGAATTTGTTTAAAGCGAAGTTTAAGGGAAATATTTTTTTTAACAGATTTAAATGTTTCAACTTTAGCTTAACAATTTGAATCATACTATTACTAATGAATCAAATAATTAAACATTGATTCTGCTCACCATCATTTAACTAACATTTTAGTTTTCCATTCTTACTAATTTGCCTCTCGTGCAGCATAATCATGGAGGCGCCCGGTGAATTTAGCTTTGATGCAACAAAAACTTCAATATGTTCTTAATTTTTGGAAAATTCGAGCATCTCTTTCACGGGAAATATAATAATATTATAAATGAGTTTGAATTTTTAATAAATGAAGGCACGTATTTCACGTTATCAGCTGCATATCAATAAATCAAAACTCTGTTAGTTCAAAAGAAATATAAAACAGATCGATGCTGGATGTTTGCACTTTTATCAAAAAGAATAATTCCAGCAAATGGTTGATAAAGCATGTTAAAAAGAAATTTCAGTTTGCATTTCTATAGTTTGAAATGAGTTATTTGAGGTTTGAGTTTAAATATATCTTTTACTGCGTATAAGACAAAGAATTAAACAACGTTGAGCAAGCAAATACAATAAGTTTTTATTTTAATATGTTTTTAGATATTTTTACTTTGAAAAATAGTTTGAAGAATAAGAATTATTGAAGCTGTCAACTGCTATTAGTTCTGTATGTTTTTCAGTTGTAAATTCTTCTGTTTCAGTTCTTTATTTGTTAACTGCCTTATTTTACTCCTAAATATTTAATGAAAACTTCTTTTCAATTCCCATCTTTTATTTTTATTTATTTAACACTCCAAAATATTATAAGCAGAGGACGTAGATGATTTTATTCCACAAGATTCAAGGATATATGTTATCTAAAATTCACAATAGGAACGTTTAAAACGTTCTATAAACTCCTTCAAAAGATTGATGATATCAGCGGTGTTTTCAAACGCGTTCCTTAAAAGACATGTATTTGCTTATTCATGGGATGCATACTTCAATAAGCAACACACGTCTATGCTAATCATGTAAACGGTCTACGGGTTCATACTGTTCTTGTCTCAGCAACAGCAACAAAAAACCATGGAATAAAATTGCACCGACAGGTATTCACGACCATTGTCTCAACGGAACCTTCGCCAACATTCGGTTTCCATAAATTGAAAGGTGCATGACAACTGGCAACAAGCTATAACTACTAGTCGCCGGAACTTCAGGCAGCACCCAGCCCAGACACGTCACCAACGCCGGACGACCAGACGGCATTCAACGCAATCAAGGATCGACCCACGTCCGGGGACGGCCATTGAATCGGGAACGAAGCTCGGGGATCCGTTTCACCGTCAGCCCAGGTGCCAGGGTGCCGGGGCAATCAACGATCGCTTGGGCATGACACACACTCGCAGCACACTCGTTCCCAGCTTCATCCCGGTCATCCAATCTGTCATACCGGTTTGATGGTAAATCCACTTGAAAAATGTCAGCACAATAATATTCAATTACGGTCCGGATCTCACGTATGCTGGCAATTTCATCGCGTCCCGAGGTTTTTCCGGGTGGACAGAAGAAGAGCACTTCGTGTGTATGTGTGTGTGTGTGTGTGTGTGTGTGATCAAGAAGAAATCATCAGCCAAGTCTCCTTCTCGGTCTCACTCAATTTCGTTTGGAGCACATTTCTTCCACACGCTCTCGGTTGCCGGGTGGATGGTGCCGTGGAAAAGATGGTTTTCTGATCCCTTTCCGTAAGAGGATGGATTGTCCGGGCTCCATCCAATGTCATCCATCCCCATCCACGGGTTCGGGTCCAGACTTTCGGACTTTCCGTTTCGACTTTCTTAAGATGCTGAGCCGTAGAATTCAGGTGGCTCTTCGTGTTCTCGCAATCGGAAGGACACATGCCAAATCCTCACATGGTCCCATTGTTTGCGGAAGCTACCGGTACGTCCATAGGTGTATTTGTGTGTGTATTTGTGTGTGTCACTGCACTGCAAAGGTATTGGCCACCCGAAGGCACAAGTACAGCACCGAACCGTAATGTGGGGAGCGTTTTTGTGGTTTACTTTCGCACCGAGAGTCACCGTTCTCGTACGTGGCCGATTGGCTCTAGTCAACAATCACATTTCCGAGAAAGGCGACCGTTCTTCCGATGTTGAGCAAACTCTCGCGGGAATTCTGGGCTGGGACGGGAAAGCCAGCGTCTTCAGCGAAATAAGTCGAGTGCACTTGACGTCCGGTACAGGTCAAACGCGGTGACGGTGAGTTTTATTAACAGCTGTAGAACATTTAAACGAGTTCTTTAAAACATATGATTGTTCAGGTCATGGCGGGTCATCATCGTTTAATAAAATATTAATTTTTATTTGGTTTTTTCGATGTTTAAGTAAATTCTTCATGATTTATTAATCAAAATAAGCTCGAAGAGATCAACTTTCCTCAATGCTCTTTATATTTCGCATCTCATTTCTATTTCTGCCTCAGTTATCAATCGATCCCGTACCGTTCGATCACTCGGATAAGTTAGTATAATTGATTCCGATGCACACACGTACAGTGGCTGCCTCGAACGATCGTGTGCAGTACTGGGCGCCTCCACCGAACATTCGTTTTAGCATTCTCGACCGTTCTGCGTTCAATCTCGTCCCATTTGGTCTGAACCACCACTGAGCGAACCATTTGCTTCAATTACAGAAGACGAGATTGGCTTAGCAATCACTTCCATTACTGCATAAAAACCAATATCTGTGTCCAAAGCCGGCTATGATCTCGCAACCAGCCCCCTTCAATCTTCAAACGGATTTTTCCTCATGTTAATAAACTCCACCCGGCGCACCGGTCAACCGGCTATCGACTAATGCTGGATGGGGCTTACAAGAGCGAACAAAAAAAAAAACGTATTTCATCGGCCGTATGGAATAGAAAACCGGGCCTTTGCCACTACGCCGAACCGATAATCCATTAGGAAAATTGCCTTTCACCGAGTTCGAGCGCTTTTCACGCGAAAAAAAAAAAACAAACACACTCTGTCCGGGTTTACTTGCTGCTAAAGGGCCACCGTGAGTTTCTAATAAAAGAAGAGCAAAAAAAAAATCGGCGTACGAGGGCGTGTAGGGCATACCTGTGTGTGGTTTAAGTTTTGCAGCATTGTTCACACATAATGATTTATCCTGCTCGTCATGTTAGTCACGTCTGTTCTTGTGCTGACCGCAGAAAAAAAAAACCCTCCCCCCGGGACGTTACAAACCGTGCTGAGCCATCCCACTCAGCTGTGCCGGGCATTGGTTTTTTAAAATGCTAATTAATGCACCAGCTGCACGTGCACAAGAAATCGGCCACCAAGCGCTCGCTTTCATTTCGGTTGAATCGCTAAACGAATGATTAGCTATCCCTATCTGTAGCGGGTCTTCGGTGGGATATGAGGTTGCCTGTTTTTTTTTTGTTTTTGTCTGCAGGTGAATGAGCAGACTCTTTTTTGCTCTCCCGGGTTTTTTTGCTATTCACTCACATCAAGGCTTGTCGGATCATTTACTAGCACCTGAAGAAGCCCTGTGGTTGGTGTGTACTTTTTTTTAGTATGTGTGTGTACCGGTTCATCAGACACGTCCCTTGAGGCAGCGAACGAAGCGAGAAACATGAAGCAAATGGGCTTTTGAGTGGCCTCTTAGCGGGACTGCATGCATCGACACGCGGTCCCTTCGACAGGATCCCTTGATACCGGGCGACGTTTCACCACTGGCGTGTGATGTGTTTGCACTTTCTTCCCAAGCTTCCGATGGGCACCACATGAACGGATGGGAGGATTTATTCACGGCATAATCATTATGTTAAGTGCACCTGGTTTGCAAGCAGTCTTTTTTTTCGGTTGACTTGGTCCCGCTTTCTGGGTGAGTCCGTTGAAGCAGACTGCCTTGAGACCATTGATGACTTGTATTACTGGCTATCACATATTATGTTGTTAGATATCCCATAAAGACCCTTCATGCAATTTTTAAATTATTAGGTTATTTAAATTATACCCAAGTATTAATTGAATTTATTTGTATATTCTAGCTATAAGATCTATAAATAAGTTTTGACGGTTTTTTTACGGAGTTCCAAGTTTCATAGGACCAAATAAGCATCGGTTGTATTCAGAAAAGTAATTTCCATCACTTTGTACAAGATTTTCCTATCGTTTGTACAAGATTGTAATCTTTGTACAAGATTTTCCCAGCCGTCGGTAAACATCACCCGTGATGGTTTCGTTTAATTCCAGCACTTCGTGGTACAACACACACAGCTGGTCCCACCAAATCGCACAACATTATCTTGACGTCATGAATGTTTCGCTTGGGTGTTGAGTAGGAAGCATGTCGCGGAGAACCTTACGTAGTGTAAAAAACCCTTCCGGTTATGCCCTTGGAGCAGTTGCTAACAGTCATGTGGCACCCAATGCCCTGTCTTCCGGATCATGCCTAATGCTTTTAAACGCTGACAGAAGGCTGGCTGAGTAACCTCCTCAGGTATTTGCTAGCTGAGTCTGTGTTTTGGTCGGGTCTTCATCAAGTGTTGTCTCCAGTTCTCGATCTGCGTACTTGGTAGGCCATCCTGAGCGTTCTTCGCCTTCCATACTAAAATTGCCACTTGTAAACCGTTGAAATCACCTCTGGCACGTTCTTTCCGATAAAGCCTGATCGCCATAGTATTCCTTCATTATACGATGGGTCTCGGTGGACACAAACTAGTTTTCTGTAACGAATGTATTCATTTGGCAACCACATGGAATATACTTTGTTTACTAATTGATGAAATGACAGCTAGGGGCAAACAAACCCTGAAGACGATGCTTCAAAATAACAGTGTTGTCAGATAAAAATAAAATAAAAAAAAACATAAGAAAGTTTTTACTTATTCTTTAATGTTTTTTGTTGCTGACATTTATATATTTATATTGGTTTTTAAGCTTCACAATATCTCGTAAAATAATTTCTCTTGGTCCAGTTTCGGATCGTTTTGCTTAATATTGGTTTTGATAATGGCTTTAATCATGATGAAGTCAGTTTTCGGGTTCAAAACTAAACTAAAAAATTTAAATTAATTTATTAGCCAAAATTACCATTGCTTTTTCAAAATTAAAGTTTCACAAATAATCTAAATTATTATATTATACAAATTTCCATACATTGCAAAGAAAATGTACCACTGAGATTAAGGTTAAAATATTTTAAATGATAATAAAGAAGTTGAGGTAAATATAAGCAACAATACCAACAATACACAAAAAAGTACCAAGAACCATTTACAAAACTCATCACCGAGCCCAACACAAAGTGACATTCGTTCCCCCAATTTCGCTTCATTACCGAACCACGAACCCCAATCGGTGGCTGGTGCGGGCTTTCAGCCCCATTTTTAACCCTATTCATGCGATTCGATAAAGCCAACTGGTCAATCGCGATTATCCGATTAAATTAAATTTATTTATTTAAATCCACCGACGGACTCCACGGAATCCGATTATCACCGGTCGCCAAAGTAATTGTTCCACGAGTGCGTGTGAGTGTGTGTGTGTGTGCGCGTGTGTTTATAAATGTAAATTTGTCCACTGACTTGCTCGCTTGCTCGGACGGATGTTGCTAGTGCTGTTTTGTAGTGTTGCGGCCAGATTCGTATAAAAAGATCGTAAAGAGTGTGGAATTAATTGTCCTTGCAGGATACGCGATTGACCATTTGCTAAACGATAGATGCACTGTGCAGGGCACAAGAGTGTTACCCCATTACTAGCCCCGTTCTACGTTCTGCTTGCTGGTTCACGAGTAATTGATCGTTTGTGGTCGATTGGCATTAATCGAATGAGTGTATGGGGCCAAGGCTTTATGCGTGTGACTACACCATCGAGCGAACAAGGGATGAGAAAAATTAGTTTCAATTTAATAATTCAACCGTTGCATTTAAAACGCACATTTTTAACCTTTTCGCTAATGGGTTTATCATGATCATCCAGCCGCGGTGTTTTGTAATTAAGTTAGAACGAATGTAGATTAAATTATTGAAGCACCTGACATCAATCTTGCTGTTTTACACGTAACGAGCAAAGAAATGCATCAATCTAATGTGTGCTCACTATATACCACCCATCAAGCATTTTCATCGAGCGATAGTAAAATTTCCCACACACATGAGACTCATTTATCAGCTCCAACAGTCGACCAGCACTTAGCACCTACGAATCTTCTGAGCCCAAAAAAAGGCGAACCACTCTCGCGATGATTACAACAATTTATTAGACTTTGGCGGTAGCCAGTTTTTCGGCGAAAAGCGGTAGCAACAATTTACCTCCCACCAAGCACCAAATACCGTCATGATAAAATAATTAGAAGTTGTAGTTTAGTCGTCCACACCATCCTTGCGGGGAAATGGTTGGTTTTGCTCGGGCTTGTCCCATCTATAAAACCCATCACCACCAACACCGTCGGAATGTGTAACGTGGCTTAAGCTTAAGGGGTACCCCTCGACGATTTTTCGCTAGCGAAGGCGGCATTCGCTCGGCCGGCTACATCAACAACCACGCGCGACGATAAACATGAATAATAATTACTGTTAAGGATGTCGCTGTTTTGGGCTGAAAATTATTGCGCACGGTGATAAATTATTCAAATTTATTTCTCGCATCTTGGGCGAGTGGCTAGATGATTTTCCGCGGGTTGGTGTTGGGACGGGTACTTTTTATCCTTCCGATGTTCAATGAGATCTAAATGGGATGGGGTTTTGGTCCGTGTGGTTCGATCCTTTAGGTGGGTAGATTTTTATGAGCTAGTTAGCCAGGGTCGATCACTTTTGGATGGACGAGTTAAGCAGATGAATGGTGCGGGAAGGGTTATAAAATGTTAAAACTGCCGTGAGTAGTTGAGCACTTTTGGTGAGTAATTGATTTCACGAAGAAACGTATTGAAGCTTCGTCGACTGTTTTGTTGGTTTTGTGATATAAGGGCACAGAATACCTCTTAAGCTAGTAATCTACGTTGCTTTCAGTTGAAAAGTTATCAATTAATTGAATATGTTCATTACAGAATAAGTCATCGGGTGCCATTCTCATTACATGACCTGTACCACAAAACCTGACGAGTAATAATCGTTACACGATGGTGAGATCGCGTCATGATAGCAGCTCCTGAAATGTCACTCCATACAAGCCGGGACCCGGATATTTTTAAACTTCTGAGCATCATCCTCTCGAACGCGGCTTAGGAAAGTCGATGCTCAAGACTCGTATATGAGGATTAAGATTATGAATGCTCTTTAGTAGTCCCAGCTTCGTTTGTCACGACAGGTGATGTTTTTTCATGGCACGTTATCCTTGTGCGTATCTCAACATCTATGTAGATGTCGGTGATGACTCTTCAGGTCAAAGAGATGAAGTTTTGGTCGACTTCAATGACTTCGTTAATGCAACCATTATTTTGGTTGTTATCTAGTTAATCTTGGACCCGGAGATGTTTTTCCCCTTTGGACGAACCGTTGGAAAGCGTCTGCTATATAAACCAATCATGTCTATATCATCAGTATATGGCAGGATCTGGATTGAGTCATAGAAGATGGTCCTCGAAGTTTTCATCTCCGAATTTCAGTGTCCTCTCTCTAGCGTCCGATTCAAAAGCCTCAAACCTATGATGTCTAAGTCTTCAGCGTATGACAGGATCTGGATCATAGAAGAGGGTCTCTGAATATTCCACCTCCGAGCCTAAAATGACCTTCTCTAGCTCCAGTTGGAACAGAATACAAGAAAGCCTACCTCTTTAACGTAGCCACCACCTTTACATACCAGACATGGAAAGCATGGTACATAAGCTTGACCTGGATTCCAGAAAAGCTCATTGTGTCGCATGAAATCGATGAAGGGATGAGAGGATTATAGCTACTACTCTGCCATCTTATCCATCGAGAGTATAGATTTGATCTGGTCAGTGCTGTACTTCTCGTTTCGGAATCCTCTCTGTTAGTTACCACCTATCTCTTCGCCGAGTAGGTAATGTTTAACACCACGTTATCTCTGCTGCTGCATTAAAGACTATCGCAGTACAGTTATTCTTGAATATTTAGCAAAGTTAAAATAAAAATTATAAAACAATTTACAATCTTATCGTGAAAATAGTAAAAATACATTCAATTCGCTTGCTAAAGAAGAATTCCACAATTTTCTCAGAACGTTCACTTTAGTTTCGCAACCACATCGTCTATTTGCGACACAAAATCTGTTAAATACACCAGTCCCAGACTCACGATTCTCAGTAAAGCAGGCGGCAAAAGCTACGTACAACAAGCAACTTCGGCACCGTCTGAGGATGTCATCAAATTTGTCTCAAGTGTTTGACGCAATGAATAGGCGTCGCCGACAACCTGGCCAACCGTTGTCGGAGTCTTGCTAACGTCTGTCCCGTGCCACACCGTACCCGGTGGTGTAAAAAATGTGTCAAACTGTTGTGTTACTGTACAGAGTTTTTCACTCTCTCTCTCTCTAGAGCGTGCTCTCCGTTGCATCAGGCTTTCTGTTCCGTAGGCTTTCTACCGTACTGCAGTGCGTTAGGCTGCACTGCTCGTCAGGACTATCATGCGTTTTTCCGTGCATGATTGCATGCATATGCTTTGTGCTTCCGTACATCTCGCTTTTGTTCCAGTGGAATAAAAACCCATCAACAAAGTGTACATGTTATTTTGTTTTTGTAAAAGCAAAGGTTACAAAGGGAGGAGAAAAAAAAAATCGGTATCCTTCCTTCTCTTTCTCGCTGCATCCTCGGAAGATGCAGTTTACTTGCATGCCGACGAACGAACGACGGAATCGGGTAAAAAAGCAGGAACACTCTTCCCGAGTTGCATCATTTGTTCAAAGTGAATATGGATGTTTGGAGAGATGGGAAAATGCAAGTGAAACGAAAGCAAAAAAAAACCTACAGCAAACAGAGCGAGCCATTTTATAGGATTGCTGGGAAGTTTAAAGTCCTCCAGGCATCGGAACAGTTCGACCAGAGCAGGCAGCAGCAGCGACTGGCAGGACTCCACAACTCCAGACACAGGTTTGTGATCTGTGTCTCCGAAAGGGAAGCGATGGGAAGGTCGGAGAAAACGATGAGCACAGCAGGTCAAAAGCAATGGTACGCCCGGTGTCGAAGAACTTTTGCACCGTTGGAAAACGTGTACAGTTGGCACCCGAAAAGCACGTCGAAAGTGTCTGGGGCTGACTTCCAATTGACTGCACGTACCAGCGGGTGCTGCACCGCTTTCTGGAAGGAAATCGATTTCCCGGCGTATGGGCCTGGCCGGCACTGGCTACTACGGGGTTTCGCTGCTCTGCTATCAATCCTGTCTTCGTTAGTTTATCTGCCTGCCTGAGGATAGGGAAAAGGTGGGACCGGGATCTGTTTGTGTTCGAGAAAGGGGGTTTTCAATTGAAGTAAATCCGGACCCGCTTTCCGTAAGGTCACCGAGCGCTTAGAGTTCAAGATCTTTTGCCCTTCCAGTGAGCGGCTTTCTTTGATAACCGTTTTGCAGTAATAATTGATGATGTCTGCGATATTGTGATAAAAGTCTTTAAGAGCATTAACCATTCAATCATTACCGTTGGACCGTTTTTGTTAGATTTTAAATTACCATTTTGTTTCTTGGGAAAACAAAACTTGGGTGAAACTTTGTGAAGGTTAATTATTGGAACTTTTGGAATGCTCAAAGAAGGTTCCAAAGACTCTATGTTTGATTTTGGTACTCTGATCGACCGTCATCTTTACTTGTAGGGAGCATTTTGGCCGTTCGGTGCAATTTTCATGACATGACCTGTCCGACGACAGTATTATTCCTTGTACAGTATTGCTTAAGATCTCCGTACAGCTCGGAGATTTCGTCATTGTATGTGAGTACTGAGACTTAAAAGGTTCTTGAGTAGTCGCTGCTTCATCCATCTGGACAGATGAAGTTTTCTCAGCCTGAAGTATGGTCGGTTGGCAGCCAGTTTTCCGGCGTGTAGCTCAACATCTGTGATGTTTACAGAACTGAATTTATTACTCTGATAAGTAAAAATTAGGGGCAAGTTAAAAAATTCAGTCACCTATCGTTTTATCCTCTCAGCGTCCTCTGATTGATTGTCAGATTTACTTGTAGGAAGCATTCAAATATATATTCTGTTCTTTTGTAGCTTAACGCATATATTCTCCAATAATGTTTACTTAAAACTCCTTAAACATCTGATTAAAGCTAGCGACAGTCTGTGTCACATATGATCCAAAGAAAAAACACATTCACATGACTTAGGTTCCTTGCAAGTCACACCAACAGTCTTCACGTTTGCTTGCCGAATCTAGCTTGAGGTCCAAACATTGCCGATTCATGGCAAAAGTTTGAACAGTGAATAGGATTTGTTTAACAAAAATAATTGGTCTAGTAGAATTATTTCGATGACATTAAACAAAGGCTTATATTAAATTATCCTCAAAGCTATAATTTATTTTAACACTCACCAGGCGCCTCCATTATTTGTACCTTTTTGATGAGCTTATAAAAAATGTGGAAAAAAACTTAAATTATTTGAAAAAGCTTAGTTTTTCGCACTTTCTATACGTGAAGAAATCAAATGCGTAATTTACTGATTTTTTAGTAGTGAAATCGTTTTAAATTAACTCCAAACCGATTCGCTTGTCTAACTGCTAGATATCCCCTTAAGGAGTAAAACTACTGCTTCACAAGATGAGTTAAGCAGCCAATCGAACAAAGCGTCCTCTACGGCTGAGAGTGCCTTCACACTGAAAATGAGCTCCCATTATTGAATGGGTTACCACCAGTACCCATGCCAGTACCCACCAGTATCAACACCAGCCTGCCGCAATGAGAGATAACCGTCCGTCCGACAACAATGACGACGCTGATGACGGCCATGACGGTGCTGTCTGCTGAAGCGTGCACCAATTTGTTGCTCTCGAAAGCACGAGCAAAAGCTCTCGCTCTGCGGTGGCGTGTCAGGGTGTGCGAGTGATCCTTTCAACACGCTAGTGTGCATGTACGAAGCAAATTTCGCTCTTTCTCAATTTTGAAACGGTTGAAAATCGCTCTGTTGACTATTCGTTCAGTGCTCGGGCAGATGATGCTCCACTCCACAAGAACTTCCATCTCGCTCGGCCCCACTGTCCTATCGTTTGCTCACTTACTCCATCGCCTGCCATGTGAAACCGCACACAAACCGAACGGTAGCCGAAGGAAAGCGATCCAACGCATCGCACGGTTCTGTGTCTGTTCAACACGGCAACACCAGCAGCAGACGAAACTGACGACAAAAACTGACGTCGAAGGTACGCGATCGTTCGCGTGGCCCCAAAAACCCGAACCAGAAGCGATACGCAGCAGCTTCGCTCTCTTGCCACTGGACACATCGGACCGTTTTTTGTGTTGTTGTTGCGTGTGGCCCGGCAGTGTTCAGTGGGTGGTGAAGCAGACGCAGACGGTTCGCGGGAGGTGGATAACAGTGTTTTCCACAAGTCAGCCGCTGTATCACGCTCGGTGCGCATATGGTAGCGTTAGTCGACGGACGATTCGAAACCGTTGCGGATGCGTTTTTGGCGTGTTTTGGGCTACACACGGTTGTACGGTGTTTGTGTCCAAAGAGGGGGGGCTTTTTTCTCGCCAAAACGATTCGGTTCGAGCGCGAGCAGTCGTAGCATTATGCGTCGGATGCAAGGTTCGCGGGCACCGTAGACGATTGCAAGTGCGTATCGGGACGGTGCGTGTTGATTGGCTGCGATGGAGCATTCCGCTGCAGCTGCACTTAAGCGTACCGGATCGTGACCGTGCGTTAGTGTGCGTGTGTGATTGTGTGTGTGTTGTGAGTGCGTGTACATATGCATATGGAGTGCGTACCGCAAAAAGTGGGTTTTCCACCTCTGGTTGTGATCTTTCCGTGTTTCTTGCTTCGGCATCGAGTGTTTTATATAATTCGTTTAAGAGGATAAAACTGTTTTTTGTGTCAAAGCTGCATACTATAAAACGAGGTTAAGCAAGTTTAAATGAATGTGCAATAAGGAAAACTAATAAAAGTGATAAACAACTAATAGGGCAAATTGTTGGCAATATTAATATAATCTGTCGAATATAGTGTCAGTCAGGTTTTCCTTGAGCGTAAGGAAAAAGGAGAGTTTTTGTACGCGGAAAAACCATCCAGTTTCCCCCTGACAACAGTGGGTGATGAGTGTGAAGTGTGACAAAAAATTTCCTACATACAGTCGTGTGCAGACCAACGGAAAGGAATAATCAAATCAGCCAGCAGCCGTACAGGATTAAATGTACTATGCAATTGACAGCTCGGAAGGTAAGCTTTGTCGGAACGGGACGAACACGGTGAGAGCGAGAACCGTTCGGC
This sequence comes from Anopheles maculatus, assembly GCA_002091835.1. Classification (NCBI taxonomy): domain Eukaryota; kingdom Metazoa; phylum Arthropoda; class Insecta; order Diptera; family Culicidae; genus Anopheles; species Anopheles maculatus. Next base: position 236,689 of record KZ061582.1, on the reverse strand, counting down.
ACGAACGGTGAGGACTCGCGGAGGGAAAGTTCCCATTCCCAGACTCCGAAGCTTCCGAAGGATTATCTCCGTGCTGTTGTTTAGTGTTTGATATGGTATTTTATCTCCCAGAAAACGTAACAGGAAGCGTATTCTATCTCGCTTTCTCTCTCTCTCTCTCAAATTCTCGCTCGCTCTCTCTGTAGGTTTATCTCATCGGGAAGAGATTTTGTTTGTAGAGCTTTTTTTCCTTCCACATTGTATGTGTCTGTGTGAGAGAAGTACGAGCATCGAAAGCTTTTTGTTGCTTCGTTAAATTTCGCCTAGTGTCAGCTTCCCTGCGTGGTGTGAAATGTCAAATCACGACGCCAACTGCAACCACGGTGGCGTTAGAACTCACCAACACACCAACGGCGCGTTGCGTTACCGACACCTACTGGATGGCACTCAGCAGCTGAAGTAAATGAGTGCTCGTTTCGCTTGATTTTTAATTGTTTTTTTTCTCTTTCTCTTGTTTCTTTTCTATGTTTTCCTTCTCTATTACCTTCTATTAGTTATTTTTTATATTTTTTATATTTTTTTATTAGTTTTAGCATTACTTTTGGTTTCTTTTAATGTGCTTTCTCTAGTTTCCTTAATGGTTTAGCTAACTTTTCGTGTTTGTTTTTTGTCAAATGTTCTTAAACCAAACCAAACACCGTTCAATTTATCGACAAAGTAAGTTCAGTGTCAGAACATTCAGGATATAATGAATGGAGTTCTTTAGGCGATCGCCAAATTATGCGCTCATTGAATTATCCACATCAAGAGGTCCTGTTCTGCGATTGCTCGCTTTCTTTGACTTGTTTATGACCCTTTGCTCAATAATTTCTTCTTTCCTGGTCTCCACAAGACTCTTCTCATAGTTTTAATATTGATAATCAGTGCTGCTTAATTCTCCAATCATGACCTGAATAAATTTATTTGCAATAAACTGCAGTATCTTCAATAGACTGCTTTATTTGCAATATACCACGAATATCTTGGGAAGTTTTGTAAAGGTTAAGTAAAGGTTTTGAGGATGAATCTAAGATTAGAATGATTTTCGTCTTAAGTTGGAGTTTAGTAAAGTATTATGAATCATAACCTTCTTTCTTCTTAAGCTCTACATGCCAGGACATTGTTTCCTTGATTAAATTAACCCGTATCTGAATAGTTAGTCCTCGCTACGGGTAAGGGGTTCGATTTTTGGTACTGTCATGTTAAGAGTCACGCCACTACCTCTTCTTCTTCTTCTTCCTTGGCACTACAACCTCGTGAGGTCTTGGCCTGCTATTACTAGCACTCTGTGACTTAGATTTTACCCGTAGCTGGATAGTCAGTCCTGCGTACGGAGAGGCGGCCCGGCTAGATTCGAACCCCGGTCCTGCCGTGTGAAGACCGGCGCCGCTATCGAATATACCACCGGGCCGCCCTACCTCTTCTACCTACAGACAAAGCTCTAAGAGATCTAAAAAAATCAACTTCTGTTATAAGTAGTATAAATAAAACTTCATGAATTAAAGTTCAAAGAAAAAACCGTGCGAGTTATTTTACAAAGGATTATTATCAGTTCTTGAGCCTCTCACATTTTTCACACCGCAGGGTTATGGAATTGTCCACAACATCTTATCAGTTGCATCAAACAATCAACGATCAACGAGATGTATAAGTTTGAAAATGACCCTGCCCACTCAAACTCAAACGTCGTTCATAGCATAGCAGCCAACACCTTGCACACAATAAAGCACCCAGCCAGGTTCAACAGTGCAGAAGAGCTCGCAGAACCGTAAACAACAGCAACACCAGAGAGATCACATGTGTCTTCCGCACGAATGTATCGAAAATTATATGCATCATGACAAGGGGAACCCGAACCCAAATTGGTCCTGCCAATGCATGTCATGTCGAGTTCCGCTACCGAATGCATTTCATTTTAACCACAGAACTGCGATGGCATTAAACTTTATGCAAAAAAAAAACGGGAGAAAAGTGTTGCCCAAAATTTTTCACACTTTTCCATCCATTCACAGCATCCCATCCGGTGCACGCTTCCGGAGGTCTCTCTGCCAGTTGTTGATGATGTTCTGCCGAACTGACCTACCGAAGCGAGGCGTGCTGGTGTGTCCTCCGCCTCTCGTTCGCTCTCCGGATCCTCCAAACCGAAGCTCTATTATGATAAAATAGGTGAAAGAAAAACAACTCCCCATATAGTCATCGTCGAGGAGTGCAGCAGCAGTGTGCATTGCCCACCAGGAGTTGGATGCACACCGAGAAGGTAGCAGCAGGAAAACGTTGTGCTCGACTTTTCGAGTGATTCTTCCACCGGTTTTTCGGGAGTTGAGCAGTCCCAGTGGCATACAATTGTTTCCCTCCGGCTGCCAGGACTGGTGGGATTTATTTATTGTTTGTCCTGTCGTTCCTGTCGCTACAGCTGACATCCAGTAGAGGAGCGAAACAACAGCACACAAAAAAAAACACAGACATCATCACCCAAAAAACATTTGTGCGCACATATGTGTGCCAGCCCTTGCCGAAGCTTTCTTGAGCATTATAATATGTGGGACAACAGAGCTGGTTCCGTGCAGGCGTGGGATAATAATGGAGAACAATGGACGCTTTGCCGAATGAAATCTCTATTCCTCATTATAGTACCGAACCAAATCCCGAATGTGTTCCATCAGAAAAATTAAAACCATTTGACCAAAAAGCACAGTTCCGGCAGTGTGCTAGCGGTGATAGCGGCTTCGGAGGAGTAAATTATTCATTTTCACGACCTAGTTCGCTTCGGTGCATCTAGTTTTGCGATGCAGTGTGCAGCGATGGTGTGCAGTGCTGGGCGGCATGCAATTCCGTACATGCTGTACGCTCCTGGACCGTTTCCCATAATGAAGAACGGGTAGCTGCTTTTGTCCGTTTTGTTCTACTTTCAGCGGGTTTTTTGGAGAGTAATGTGGATAAGCTTCTTCTGAGTGGATAGTCGCACGCTATTGTCTGCTTCTCAACATCTCATTTGTGTGGTTCGTGTCGGGTTTTTTTTTCTGGTCTCTGCTTGATGGCATGCCATAAATGTTACCATAAAGCGTTGTTTGCTTATTGTTAGTCTAAGAAACTGATCAAATTAACATTTCAAGCTGACCAGGACGACCGGTGCGATACCGTTCCAACTGCAAAGTCACCAGCCGAGATCGTGGTGCAATCGAGGTGAAGGTGCAAAAGGTCTAGCGTTAGCGGTGCGAAAATTGAAGTTCAACATATTCCCTCAGCTTTGCCACCCATCCACGTTCGGCAAATTGTCCGAACAACGGTTAAGCAAATAGTCATCATCGCTCCCGATAGAACAAATACAGTCCAAACACCAGCTGGACCTAAACAAACACTGCGAATGTCGGGTGCGACGGACGCTCTGGCAGAAGCTAGGAGACAAGTGCCTGAACTCCAACATCCAGCACCAGTACTAAGGCTTCCACCGGGTCCACACGGTCCAAGAGCTCAGACAGAGTTTGGTTTTTCGGGGGCGCGCTAAATGGATTCGTCAACGGGGTATAGGTCGGTCAGTCAGTACGGTTCGGTTGGGTGCAAAATTTTCGGCAATTCGATGCGGTACACAAAACGCGCCGCAAAGGTTATGTTTTACGTTCACAAACTTACGGTTCGGTGCGGCCTCACAGACATGGATGGTGAGTGACGGTGTGTTTTTTGTTGTTGTTGTCGAGGGCAAATTGTAGGTAAACAAGCATGCTGTCTGCGAGTATTTAGAAGCCTTACCTGTGAAGAGAAAAGAGGCAAAGGTCCGAGCAATTAGAAGAGTGTAGTTGTTTGTATCATTAAGTTACTAATAAATGCTTTAACAATTATTGTAAACACAACTCATAAGTTAACAAAACATAGCTTTATGGGATATTCAAGTTAAACATGTTCTTTATAGTTCTCATCAGGGATCGAACCACTCTTCTCGGAATAAGACACACATTAAATACAAGACTGATTCTCCGAAACAGATATCCCAAGCTGATGAATGAGTTTAGATTTATCGCTTCAAAAGTTGCTGGATTAAAACACGATTTCAGACATGTGTTTTCCTCGTTTATTACGGACATGTGTTAATTGAACACTACAGAAATGGACGATCAAGCTACTAAGTTGCTTATTTCACACTTAGCAGCCCTACCATAGGCTGAGGGATCTTTCCAAAAATATTACTGTTTTCAATGTTTTATGGTTGTTTGTTGCCAAAATACTGTTTAATTTGAAACTGTTAGAATCTCTCCTAAAAATAAGATATCCATGAGAGAGCTATTAAACTTTTTTCCACGGAGCGGAAACAATTTGCTGTCAAACTGAATTTATCCGACCCCAGGACCTTTAGCTGACCTACACGAATATTTTCTTGTATGACGGCTACTAATGCTTGACTTAAAAAATTTTGCTTTCATCTTCAATTTCTACTCAATTATTGTCTGAAATTTATTTTAGAAGTGGACAGTCTACAGAAAAGTTGGTTGGATTTAACTAATACAGGTTTAACCAGACTCTACTGGCACTGTACCCTTATAATACAGGGATTACTCTATTGGATATTATGAATGGATATCAAGTAATGATAGTTGTTTTAATCCGAAGGAAAAAGGGATAATAAACTTTTTTTGAGATAACGTGTATCGTATGTTTGATTAGGAACTTATTCTCAAAAACTATTTTATATTTGTTGGAATAGAATTTCCCCGAGAAGAAATAGAAGACACATAAGGTAAGTCGTCTATCGACATCTCAGACATCTCTTGTGATATCTAAGGAGGCGAATGAAATCTTTGAGACCCAAAGCCTCTATAAATAAACGATTCAAAAAAAATCTGGCGAATTCTTAGTACCTGCACGTGCATCTTAAGAGCTAAGATTTCTACCATTATTTAATGTCTGAGGATTCGGTTTGGATACTTGAAGCTTTTGAAGCCCAGCAACTAAGTAGCAGCTCCAGTCTTTACACGGCAGAGCCATCTATCCAATCCGCTCCAGACCATCTTGTCGTACGCAGGACTGGAGATCCAGCTATGAAATAAGACTGTCAAGAAGAATAAGAAGATCTCAGCAACGCTCTGCATAATCTTGGTAAAGGTCATTCTTCAGATTTTAGAGATCAGCAATGATTTGGCAAGTATCGGCCTGTGGTACGTTCCATTTCTACTTTGGGTGATGCTCAAGCTAGTATAATCATTGGAAAGCACATCAAGCTGAATATCTCAAAAGGTATTAATAGATGCTCTTTTTGTTCAATAGCTCACAACATCCACATTCTTTAAGTCGCATCTATTAGTTTGCTCTTTGAAATATTGTGCGAGGTTAAGCTATTAATTAGAATGGTTTCCCAACAAGCCTATCATTTATTCAATATTCGATACAGACAAATCAATTGTTTATAATTTTATTCGAAAACTCTACACTGCCTCCGAAACGAAAACAAACATGCACAATCATTAGGCCCCCTCCAAGCTGCATTAACATCAAAACACACACTCACACACACCTTGAGCGTAATCTACACACTTCGTGTGATGGTAAACTTTGCCACTGCCCAATAAGCTGCTCACTACTAACTACCCTTTTTTGCAGTAGTAGTAGCGCTAACCAGCACCAGCAAAGCCGTAAAACCAACACTCTAACTTACAAATTTAACACTTCCTGCACATACACTGCACCCAAAACCTACGGTGGGAGCTTTTCCGGGGCGGGTGGGGGTAAAGGTGGCGATGGTGGTGAGCGTTTTGTTGACTCGGGTAATATTATTTTATCACCGATACTGGACCGATCTCGGGCGGTCCGAAAGCTCAGTACGCCGTCGCTTTAATGAACGTTAAAAATCCTACTTTAAACAAGCTTGCTCCGGCAATGTGCAGTGCTCGGGCAGCAAGAGACTGGAGAAGAGAAGAGGTTACGGTGGGGTAGATGGGAATGTGTCCCGATAGCTGGGCTAGGTCAGAAACTTGCCAACTCCCGAGTGTCCGAACGAGAACGACTTCGATAACCTTTCAATCCAATTATTATTCTACCGCAAATTGCCACCCCTGCTAGCAGTTTCGGTCGGTGAAGGGTGGGCGAAGAAGAGGTGGAGGGTGTGGGTGGGTTTCTGATCTGGGACGCTGCACCCGACAGTAACCATAAATTTCACCCACTTTGCATCGAATGTCGATGCCTACCCCTTAATCGACCCAACCCGTCACACATACACCGAACACTACGTCGTACCGTCTCAATTATCATGCACCGATATAAATGAGAAATTATTGCCTAAAGATAAACTTCATGCAAAAATATTTTCCTTTTCCCGTGCTTGTTTCCCCCGGCAGCAGCCAACGCTTCGCAAAACTCTTCGTCCACTGTGTGCACCGTTCCCGAGCGTGCTGATACCCGCTATAATCCCATTCGTAACATCGCATTAAAACTCATTTATGCACCGGTGCATCGGTGGTCACCGTTCGGTGGAGAGAGGGTAGGACAGTTGGAAGAGGGCAGTGGAACGAGCTTGGAAGCAAACGAGGTGAAAAACCGATGTCGATGTTGCTTTCACACGTTGGTAGGAAAAATATTTATGCAGGCAAAGGCTGCAGCAGCGAATGCAACTCCAGCACCCTCCAAGCCCCGAAGTCATGTTGCGTTTGTGTATGTGTGTGGGTGTGTGTGTGGGTGTGTGAGTATTAGAGTGGTCCGAGTATCCCGACAAACGCTCTCGGAACATTCAACCAACAACCAACGCGTTTGAGGGCGAAGAAACGAGATGGAAAATTGTTGCCATGAGCGAGTGTGTTAGTGTTTAACGATATGTTAGTAAAACGGATGGGGCAAGAGTTGGAGCGTGTGGGCAGCAGCAGCAGCAGGGTGTAAGCGAGAGAAATCCTATCAATGCATCAAAACAAATACTCTTCGGGGGCTTAAGTGCAGCAAAATGCAATGCGAAAAAAGGGGAAAAACCCCGACTCATGTTAAAGTATATGCAGACTAATGGAAAGCCATAGCACTGCAGTGTTTGTCGATAAATTGAACGGTGTTTGGTTTGGTTTAAGAACATTTGACAAAAAACAAACACGATAAGTTAGCTAAACCATTAAGGAAACTAGAGAAAGCACATTAAAAGAAACCAAAAATAAAGCTAATACTAATAAAAGAATATTAAAAATATAAAAAATAACTAATAGAAGCTAATAGAGAAGGAAAACATAGAAAAAAAAACAAAAGAAAGAGAAAAAAAAACAGTTAAAAATCAAGCGAAACGAGCACTCATTTACTTCAGCAGCTGAGTGCCATCCAGTAGGTGTCGGTAACGCAACGCGCCGTTGGTGTGTTGGTGAGTTCTAACGCCACCGTGGTTGCAGTTGGCGTCGTGATTTGACATTTCACACCACGCAGGGAAGCTGACACTAGGCGAAATTTAACGAAGCAACAAAAAGCTTTCGATGCTCGTACTTCTCTCACACAGACACATACAATGTGGAAGGAAAAAAAGCTCTACAAACAAAATCTCTTCCCGATGAGATAAACCTACAGAGAGAGCGAGCGAGAATTTGAGAGAGAGAGAGAGAAAGCGAGATAGAATACGCTTCCTGTTACGTTTTCTGGGAGATAAAATACCATATCAAACACTAAACAACAGCACGGAGATAATCCTTCGGAAGCTTCGGAGTCTGGGAATGGGAACTTTCCCTCCGCGAGTCCTCACCGTTCGTGCCGAACGGTTCTCGCTCTCACCGTGTTCGTCCCGTTCCGACAAAGCTTACCTTCCGAGCTGTCAATTGCATAGTACATTTAATCCTGTACGGCTGCTGGCTGATTTGATTATTCCTTTCCGTTGGGCTGCACACGACTGTATGTAGGAAATTTTTTGTCACACTTCACACTCATCACCCACTGCTGTCAGGGGAAAACTGGATGGTTTTTTCGCGTACAAAAACACTACTTTTTTCTTACGCTCAAGGAAAACCTGGCTATTCCGACAGATTATATTAATATTGCCAACAATTTGCCCTATTAGTTGTTTATCACTTTTCCCAGTTTTCCTTATTGCACATTCATTTAATCTTGTTTAACCTCGTTTTATAGTATGCAGCTTTGACACAAAAAACAGTTTTATCCTCTTAAACGAATTATATAAAACACTCGATGCCGAAGCAAGAAACACGGAAAGATCACAACCAGAGGTGGAAAACCCACTTTTTGCGGTACGCACTCCATATGCATATGTACACGCACTCACAACACACACACAATCACACACGCACACTAACGCACGGTCACGATCCGGTACGCTTAAGTGCAGCTGCAGCGGAATGCTCCATCGCAGCCAATCAACACGCACCGTCCCGATACGCACTTGCAATCGTCTACGGTGCCCGCGAACCTTGCATCCGACGCATAATGCTACGACTGCTCGCGCTCGAACCGAATCGTTTTGGCGAGAAAAAAGCCCCCCCCTCTTTGGACACAAACACCGTACAACCGTGTGTAGCCCAAAACACGCCAAAAACGCATCCGCAACGGTTTCGAATCGTCCGTCGACTAACGCTACCATATGCGCACCGAGCGTGATACAGCGGCTGACTTGTGGAAAACACTGTTATCCACCTCCCGCGAACCGTCTGCGTCTGCTTCACCACCCACTGAACACTGCCGGGCCACACGCAACAACAACACAAAAAACGGTCCGATGTGTCCAGTGGCAAGAGAGCGAAGCTGCTGCGTATCGCTTCTGGTTCGGGTTTTTGGGGCCACGCGAACGATCGCGTACCTTCGACGTCAGTTTTTGTCGTCAGTTTCGTCTGCTGCTGGTGTTGCCGTGTTGAACAGACACAGAACCGTGCGATGCGTTGGATCGCTTTCCTTCGGCTACCGTTCGGTTTGTGTGCGGTTTCACATGGCAGGCGATGGAGTAAGTGAGCAAACGATAGGACAGTGGGGCCGAGCGAGATGGAAGTTCTTGTGGAGTGGAGCATCATCTGCCCGAGCACTGAACGAATAGTCAACAGAGCGATTTTCAACCGTTTCAAAATTGAGAAAGAGCGAAATTTGCTTCGTACATGCACACTAGCGTGTTGAAAGGATCACTCGCACACCCTGACACGCCACCGCAGAGCGAGAGCTTTTGCTCGTGCTTTCGAGAGCAACAAATTGGTGCACGCTTCAGCAGACAGCACCGTCATGGCCGTCATCAGCGTCGTCATTGTTGTCGGACGGACGGTTATCTCTCATTGCGGCAGGCTGGTGTTGATACTGGTGGGTACTGGCATGGGTACTGGTGGTAACCCATTCAATAATGGGAGCTCATTTTCAGTGTGAAGGCACTCTCAGCCGTAGAGGACGCTTTGTTCGATTGGCTGCTTAACTCATCTTGTGAAGCAGTAGTTTTACTCCTTAAGGGGATATCTAGCAGTTAGACAAGCGAATCGGTTTGGAGTTAATTTAAAATGATTATAACATGCTTCTACATTTTATATAAGCTCATCAAAAAGGTACAAATAATGGAGGCGCCTGGTGTGTGTTAAAATAAATAGAAGCTTTGAGGATAATTTAATATAAGTCTTTGTTTAATGTCATCGAAATAATTCTACTAGACCAATTATTTTTGATAAACAAATCCTATTCACTGTCCAAACTTTTGCCATGAATCGGCAATGTTTGGACCTCAAGCTAGATTCGGCAAGCAAACGTGAAGACTGTTGGTGTGACTTGCAAGGAACCTAAGTCATGTGAATGTGTTAGCTTTAATCAGATGTTTAAGGAGTTTTAAGTAAACTAAGGAGAATATGCGATTAGCCAGATACAAACAGAATATATTTCTAAATGTTACCTACAAGTAAAGCTGACAATCGGGGCGGCCGGTTGGTATATATGGTAATGGCGCCGGTCTTCACACACCAAGGTTCGAGTCCCGTCCGGACCGTCTCCCCGTACGCAGGACTGATTATCAAACTAAGTCACAAAAGCTAGCATTTGTAGGCCAAGACCTCATGAAGTAAACAACACAAATGTTGAGATACACGCGAGAACACTGGCTACTAACCAACCATATTAAAGGCTGAGAAAACTTCATCTGTCCAGATGGATGAAGCAACGACTACTCAAGAACCTTTTAAGTATCAGCACTCACATACAATGACGAGATCTACGAGCTGTACGGTACGGATCTTAAGCAATATTGTACAGTGAATAATGCTAGTCAGGTTGCGTCGAACAGGTCATGTCATGAAAATTGTACCGAACGACCAAAATGCTTCCTACAAGTAAAAATGACGATCGACCTGAGTACCAAAACCGATATTCTTTGGAACCTAGTTTGAACATTCGAAAACATCCAATGATTATCCTTCACTAAGCTTCACCCAAGTTCTTCTTTTATAAATTTCAAGAAACAAAATTTAAATTTAAAATCTAAAAAAACGGTCCAACAGCAATAATTGAATGGTTAATGCTCTTAAAGACTTTTATCACAATATCGCAGACATCATCAATTATTAATGCAAAACGGTTATCAAAGAAAGCCGCTCACTGGAAGGGCAAAAGATCTTGAACTCTAAGCGCTCGGTGACCTTACGGAAAGCGGGTCCGGATTTACTTCAATTGAAAACCCCCTTTCTCGAACACAAACAGATCCCGGTCCCACCTTTTCCCTATCCTCAGGCAGGCAGATAAACTAACGAAGACAGGATTGATAGCAGAGCAGCGAAACCCCGTAGTAGCCAGTGCCGGCCAGGCCCATACGCCGGGAAATCGATTTCCTTCCAGAAAGCGGTGCAGCACCCGCTGGTACGTGCAGTCAATTGGAAGTCAGCCCCAGACACTTTCGACGTGCTTTTCGGGTGCCAACTGTACACGTTTTCCAACGGTGCAAAAGTTCTTCGACACCGGGCGTACCATTGCTTTTGACCTGCTGTGCTCATCGTTTTCTCCGACCTTCCCATCGCTTCCCTTTCGGAGACACAGATCACAAACCTGTGTCAGGAGTTGTGGAGTCCTGCCAGTCGCTGCTGCTGCCTGCTCTGGTCGAACTGTTCCGATGCCTGGAGGACTTTAAACTTCCCAGCAATCCTATAAAATGGCTCGCTCTGTTTGCTGTAGGTTTTTTTTTGCTTTCGTTTCACTTGCATTTTCCCATCTCTCCAAACATCCATATTCACTTTGAACAAATGATGCAACTCGGGAAGAGTGTTCCTGCTTTTTTACCCGATTCCGTCGTTCGTTCGTCGGCATGCAAGTAAACTGCATCTTCCGAGGATGCAGCGAGAAAGAGAAGGAAGGATACCGATTTTTTTTTTGTGTGTGCGCAAATTGCAAACGCAAAAGGGTGAAGTGGCGGTCGTCTTTCATGCACACTCGAACGCACCCAGACAGTTCACTTCCACGTTGTTGCAATGAGCCGTCTTTCCTTCCTTCCTGCCTGCCAGACCCATCCTCTAACCCCATCTCCTCCCTTTGTAACCTTTGCTTTTACAAAAACAAAATAACATGTACACTTTGTTGATGGGTTTTTATTCCACTGGAACAAAAGCGAGATGTACGGAAGCACAAAGCATATGCATGCAATCATGCACGGAAAAACGCATGATAGTCCTGACGAGCAGTGCAGCCTAACGCACTGCAGTACGGTAGAAAGCCTACGGAACAGAAAGCCTGATGCAACGGAGAGCACGCTCTAGAGAGAGAGAGAGTGAAAAACTCTGTACAGTAACACAACAGTTTGACACATTTTTTACACCACCGGGTACGGTGTGGCACGGGACAGACGTTAGCAAGACTCCGACAACGGTTGGCCAGGTTGTCGGCGACGCCTATTCATTGCGTCAAACACTTGAGACAAATTTGATGACATCCTCAGACGGTGCCGAAGTTGCTTGTTGTACGTAGCTTTTGCCGCCTGCTTTACTGAGAATCGTGAGTCTGGGACTGGTGTATTTAACAGATTTTGTGTCGCAAATAGACGATGTGGTTGCGAAACTAAAGTGAACGTTCTGAGAAAATTGTGGAATTCTTCTTTAGCAAGCGAATTGAATGTATTTTTACTATTTTCACGATAAGATTGTAAATTGTTTTATAATTTTTATTTTAACTTTGCTAAATATTCAAGAATAACTGTACTGCGATAGTCTTTAATGCAGCAGCAGAGATAACGTGGTGTTAAACATTACCTACTCGGCGAAGAGATAGGTGGTAACTAACAGAGAGGATTCCGAAACGAGAAGTACAGCACTGACCAGATCAAATCTATACTCTCGATGGATAAGATGGCAGAGTAGTAGCTATAATCCTCTCATCCCTTCATCGATTTCATGCGACACAATGAGCTTTTCTGGAATCCAGGTCAAGCTTATGTACCATGCTTTCCATGTCTGGTATGTAAAGGTGGTGGCTACGTTAGAGAGGTAGGCTTTCTTGTATTCTGTTCCAACTGGAGCTAGAGAAGGTCATTTTAGGCTCGGAGGTGGAATATTCAGAGACCCTCTTCTATGATCCAGATCCTGTCATACGCTGAAGACTTAGACATCATAGGTTTGAGGCTTTTGAATCGGACGCTAGAGAGAGGACACTGAAATTCGGAGATGAAAACTTCGAGGACCATCTTCTATGACTCAATCCAGATCCTGCCATATACTGATGATATAGACATGATTGGTTTATATAGCAGACGCTTTCCAACGGTTCGTCCAAAGGGGAAAAACATCTCCGGGTCCAAGATTAACTAGATAACAACCAAAATAATGGTTGCATTAACGAAGTCATTGAAGTCGACCAAAACTTCATCTCTTTGACCTGAAGAGTCGTCACCGACATCTACATAGTTGTTGAGATACGCTCAAGGGTAACGTGCCATGAAAAAACATCACCTGTCGTGACAAACGAAGCTGGGACTACTAAAGAGCATTCATAGTCTTAATCCTCATATACGAGTCTTGAACATCGACTTTCCTAAGCCGCGTTCGAGAGGATGATGCTCAGAAGTATTTTTGGGTCCCGGCTCGTATGGAGTGACATTTCAGGAGCTGCTATCATGACGCGATCTCACCATCTTGCAACGATTATTACTCGTCAGGTTTTGTGGGACAGGTCATGTAATGAGATTGGCACCCGATGACTTATTCTGTAATGAATATATTCAATTAATAGTTTCATGATCTTGATTACTTTTCAACTGAAAGCAACGTAGATTACTAGCTTAAGAGGTATTCTGTGCCCTTATATCACAAAACCAACAAAACAGTCGACGAAGCTTCAATATGTTTCTTCGTGAAATCAATTACTCACCGAAAGTGCTCAACTACTCACGGCAGTTTGACATTTTATAAACCTTCCCGCACCATTCATCTGCTTAACTCGTCCATCCAAAAGTGATCGACCCAGGCTAACTAGCTCATAAAAATCTACCCACCTAAAGGATCGAACCACACGGACCAAAACCCCATCCCATTTAGATCTCATTGAACATCGGAAGGATAAAAAGTACCCGTCCCAACACCAACCCGCGGGAATCATCTAGCCACTCGCCCAAGATGCGAGAAATAAATTTGAATAATTTATCACCGTGCGCAATAATTTTCAGCCCAAAACAGCGACATCCTTAACAGTAATTATTATTCATGTTTATCGTCGCGCGTGGTTGTTGATGTAGCCGGCCGAGCGAATGCCGCCTTCGCTAGCGAAAAATCGTCGAGGGGTACCCCTTAAGCTTAAGCCACGTTACACATTCCGACGGTGTTGGTGGTGATGGGTTTTATAGATGGGACAAGCCCGAGCAAAACCAACCATTTCCCCGCAAGGATGGTGTGGACGACTAAACTAAAACTTCTAATTATTTTATCATGACGGTATTTGGTGCTTGGTGGGAGGTAAATTGTTGCTACCGCTTTTCGCCGAAAAACTGGCTGCCGCCAAAGTCTAATAAATTGTTGTAATCATCGCGAGAGTGGTTCGCCTTTTTTTGGGCTCGAAAGATTCGTAGGTGCTAAGTGCCGGTCGACTGTTGGAGCTGATAAATGAGGCTCATGTGTGTGGGAAATTTTACTATCGCTCGATGAAAATGCTTGATGGGTGGTATATAGTGAGCACACATTAGATTGATGCATTTCTTTGCTCGTTACGTGTAGAGCAGCAAGATTGATGTCAGGTGCTTCAGTAATTTAATCTACATTCATTCTAACTTAATTACAAAACACCCCGGCTGGATGATCATGATAAACGCATTAGCGAAAAGGTTAAAAATGTGCGTTTTAAATGCAACGGTTGAATTATTAAATTGAAACTAATTTTTCTCATCCCTTGTTCGCTCGATGGTGTAGTCACACGCATAAAGCCTTGGCCCCATACACTCATTCGATTAATGCCAATCGACCACAAACGATCAATTACTCGTGAACCAGCAAGCAGAACGTAGAACGTGGCTAGTAATGGGGTAAAACTCTTGTACCCAGCACAGTGCATCTATCGTTTAGCAAATGGTCAATCGCGTATCCTGCAAGGACAATTAATTCCACACTCTTTACGATCTTTTTATATGAATCTGGCCGCAACACTACAAAACAGCACTAGCAACATCCGACCAAACCCGTCCGAGCAAAGCGAGCAAGTCAGTGGACAAATTTACATTTATAAACACACGCACACACACACTCACACGCACTCGTGGAACAATTACTTTGGCGACCGGTGATAATCGGATTCCGTGGAGTCCGTCGGTGGATTTAAATAAATAAATTTAATTTAATCGGATAATCGCGATTGACCAGTTGGCTTTATCGAATCGCATGAATAGGGTTAAAAATGGGGCTGAAAGCCCGTACCAGCCACCGATTGGGGTTCGTGGTTCGGTAATGAAGCGAAATTGGGGAAACGAATGTCACTTTGCGCTGGGCTCGGTGATGAGTTTTGTAAATGGTTCTTGGTACTTTTTTGTGTATTGTTGGTATTGTTGCTTATATTTACTTCAACTTCTTTACTATCATTTAAAATATTTTAACCTTAATCTCAGTGGTACATTTTCTTTGCAATGTATGGAAATTTGTATAACATAATAATTTAGATTATTTTTGAAACTTACATATTGAAAAAGCAATGGTAATTTTTTAACTAATAAAAACGTTTTATTTTTTTTTTTAGTTTAGTTTTGAACCCGAAAACTGACTTCATCATGATTAAAGCCATTATCAAAACCTATATTTAGCAAAACGATCCGAAACTGGACCAAGAGAAATTATTTTACGAGATATTGTGAAGCTTAAAAACCAATATTAATATATAAATATCAGCAACAAAAAACATTAAAGAATAAGTAAAAACTTTCTTATGATTTTTTTTTATTTTATTTTTATCTGACAACACTGTTATTTTGAAGCATCGTCTTCAGGGTTTATTTGCAACTAGCTGTCATTTCATCAATTAGTAAACAAAGTATATTCCATGTGGTTGCCAAATAAATACATTCGTTACAGAAAACTAGTTTGTGTCCACCGAGACCCATCGTATAATGAAGGAATACTATGGCGATCAGGCTTTATCGGAAAGAACGTGCCAGAGGTGATTTCAACGGTTTACAAGTGGGAATTTTAGTCTGGAAGACGAAGAACGCTCAGGATGGTCTACTAAGTACGCAGGTCGAGAACTGGAGACAGCACTTGATGAAAACCCGACCCAAACACACACTCAACTAGCAAATACGTGAGGAGGTTACTCTGCCAGTCATCTGTCAGCGTTTAAAAGCATTAGGCATGATCCGGAAGACAGGGCATTGGGTGCCACATGACTGTTAGCAATTGCTTCAAGGGCATAACCGGAAGGGTTTTTTACACTACGTAAGGTTATCCAGGACATGCTTCCTACTCAACACCCAAGCGAAACATTCATGACGTCAAGGTAATGTTGTGCGATTTGGTGGGACCAGCTGTGTGTGTTGTACCACGAAGTGCTGGAACTAAACGAAACCATCACGGGTGATGTTTATCGACGGCTGGGAAAATCTTGTACAAAGATTACAATCTTGTACAAAAGATGGGAAAATCTTGTACAAAGTGATGGAAATTACTTTTCTGAATAAAACCGATGCCCATTTGGTCCTATGAAACTTGGAACTCCGTAAAAAACTGTCTTAACTTATTTATAGATCTTATAGCTAGAGTATATAAATAAATTCAATTAATACTTGGGTATAATTTAAACAACCTAATAATTTAAAAATTGCATGAAGGGTCTTTATGGGATATCTAACAACATAATATGTGATAGCCAGTAATACAAGTCATCAATGGTCTCAAGGCAGTCTGCTTCAACGGACTCACCCAGAAAGCGGGACCAAGTCAACCGAAAAAAAAGACTGCTTGCAAACCAGGTGCACTTAACATAATGATTATGCCGTGAATAAATCCTCCCATCCGTTCATGTGGTGCCCATCGGAAGCTTGGGAAGAAAGTGCAAACACATCACACGCCAGTGGTGAAACGTCGCCCGGTATCAAGGGATCCTGTCGAAGGGACCGCGTGTCGATGCATGCAGTCCCGCTAAGAGGCCACTCAAAAGCCCATTTGCTTCATGTTTCTCGCTTCGTTCGCTGCCTCAAGGGACGTGTCTGATGAACCGGTACACACACACACACACACTAAAAAAAGTACACACCAACCACAGGACTTCTTCAGGTGCTAGTAAATGATCCGACAAGCCTTGATGTGAGTGAATAGCAAAAAAACCCGGGAAGGCAAACAAGAGTCTGCTCATTCACCTGCAGATAAAAACAAAAAACAGATAGCCTCATATCCCACCGAAGACCCGCTACAGATAGGGAAAGCTAATCATTCGTTTAGCGATTCAACCGAAATGAAAGCGAGCGCTTGGTGGCTGATTTCTTGTGCACGTGCAGCTGGTGCATTAATTAGCATTTTAAAAATCCATGCCCGGCACAGCTGAGTGGGTTGGCTCAGTTCGGTTTGTAACGTCCCGGGGGGAGGGTTATTTTTTCTACGGTCAGCACAAGAACAGACGTGACTAACATGACGAGCAGGATAAATCATTATGTGTGAACAATGCTGCAAAACTTAAACC
>KZ061582.1:159849-219595 GCA_002091835.1 Anopheles maculatus | reverse complement strand
TACGCCGATTTTTTTTTTGCTCTTCTTTTATTAGAAACTCACGGTGGCCCTTTAGCAGCAAGTAAACCCGGACAGAGTGTGTTTGTTTTTTTTTTTTCGCGTGAAAAGCGCTCGAACTCGGTGAAAGGCAATTTTCCTAATGGATTATCGGTTCGGCGTAGTGGCAAAGGCCCGGTTTTCTATTCCATACGGCCGATGAAATACGTTTTTTTTTTTGTTCGCTCTTGTAAGCCCCATCCAGCATTAGTCGATAGCCGGTTGACCGGTGCGCCGGGTGGAGTTTATTAACATGAGGAAAAATCCGTTTGAAGATTGAAGGGGGCTGGTTGCGAGATCATAGCCGGCTTTGGACACAGATATTGGTTTTTATGCAGTAATGGAAGTGATTGCTAAGCCAATCTCATCTTCTGTAATTGAAGCAAATGGTTCGCACAGCGGTGGTTCAGGCCAAATGGGACGAGATTGAACGCAGAACGGTCGGGAATGCTAAATCGAATGTTCGATGGAGGCGCCCAGTACTGCACACGATCGTTCGGGGCAGCCACTGTACGTATGTGCATCGGAATCAATTATGCTAACTTATCCGAGTGATCGAACGGTACGGGATCGATTGATGAATGAGGCTGAAATAGAAATGAGATGCGAAATATAAAGAGCATTGAGGAAAGTTGAGCTCTTCGAGCTTATTTTGATTAATAAATAATAAATAATAATAAATAAACAATGAAATTGTGAAATAAAAATTAATATTTTGTTGAATGATGATGACCCGCCATGACCTGAACAATCATATGTTTTAAAGGACTCGTTTAAATGTTCTACAGCTGTTAATAAAACTCACCGTCACCGCGTTTGACCTGTACCGGACGTCAAGTGCACTCGACTCGGCGCAACTTATTTCGCTCAAGACGCTGGCTTTCCCGTCCCAGCCCAGAATTCCCGCGAGAGTTTGCTCAACATCGGAAGAACGGTCGCCTTTCTCGGAAATGTGATTGTTGACTAGAGCCAATCGGCCACGTACGAGAACGGTGACTCTCGGTGCGAAAGTAAACCACAAAAACGCTCCCCACATTACGGTTCGGTGCTGTACTTGTGCCTTCGGGTGGCCAATACCTTTGCAGTGCAGTGACACACACAAACACATACACAAATACATCTATGGACGTACTGGAAGCTTCCGCAAACAATGGGACCAGGTGAGGATTTGGCATGTGTCCTTCCGATTGCGAGAACACGAAGAGCCACCTGAATTCTCCGGCTCAGCATCTTAAGAAAGTCGAAACGGAAAGTCCGAAAGTCTGGACCCGAACCCGTGGGTGGGGATGGGTGACGTTGGATGGAGCCCGGACAATCCATCCTCTTACGGAAAGGGATCAGAAAACCATCTTTTCCACAGGCACCATCCACCCGGCAACCGAGAGCGTGTGGAAGAAATGTGCTCCAAACGAAATTGAGTGAGACCGAGAAGGAGACTTGGCTGATGATTTCTTCTTGATCACACACACACACACATACACACATAGGTGCTCTTCTTCTGTCCACCCGGAAAAACCTCGGGACGCGATGAAATTGCCAGCATACGTGAGATCCGGACCGTAATTGAATATTATTGTGCTGACATTTTTCAAGTGGATTTACCATCAAACCGGTATGACAGATTGGATGACCGGGATGAAGCTGGGAACGAGTGTGCTGCGAGTGTGTGTCATGCCCAAGCGATCGTTGATTGCCCCGGCACCCTGGCACCTGGGCTGACGGTGAAACGGATCCCCGAGCTTCGTTCCCGATTCAATGGCCGTCCCCGGACGTGGGTCGATCCTTGATTGCGTTGAATGCCGTCTGGTCGTTCGGCGTTGGTGACGTGTTTGGGCTGGGTGCTGCCCGAACTTCCGGCGACTAGTAGTTATAGCTTGTTGCCAGTTGTCATGCACCTTTCAATTTATGGAAACCGAATGTTGGCGAAGGTTCCGTTGAGACAATGGTCGTGAATACCTGTCGGTGCAATTTTATTTCATGGTTTTTTTTTTGTTCGTTGCTGAGACAAGAACAGTATGAACCCGTAGACCGTTTACATGATTAGCATAGACGTGTGTTGCTTATTGAAGTATGCATCCCATGAATAAGCAATACATGTCTTTTAAGGAACGCGTTTGAAAACACTGCTGATATCATCAATCTTTTGAAGGAATTTATGGAACGTTTTAAACGTTCCTATTGTGAATTTTAGATAACATATATCCTTGAATTTTGTGGAATAAAATCATCTACATCCTCTGCATATAATACTTTAGAGTGTTATAAAAATAAAAGAAGGGAATTGAAATGAAGTTTTCATTAAATATTTACGAGTAAAATAAAGCAGGTATCAAATAAAGAACTGAAACAGAAGAATTTACAACTAAAAAACATACAGAACTAAAAGCAGTTGACAGTTCTTTCCCCTGTTACTTCGATAGTTCTTATTCTTCAAACTATTTTTCAAAGTAAAAATATCTAAAAACATATTAAAATAAAAACTTATTGTATTTGCTTGCTCAACGTTGTTTAATTCTTTGTCTTATACGCAGTAAAAGATATATTTAAACTCAAATTTAAAATAACTCATTATTCTTTTGGAATTATTCTTTTTGATAAAAGTGCTAACATCAAGCATCGATCTGTTTTGTTTTTCTTTTGAACTGACAAAGTTTTGCTTTGTAGATATGAAGCTGATAACGCGAAATAGGTGCCTTCATTTATTAAAAATTCAAACTCATTTATAATATTATTATATTTCCCGCGAAAGAGATGCTCGAATTTTCCAAAAATTAAGACAATATTGAAGTTTTTGTTGCATCAAAGCTAAATTCACCGGGCGCCTCCATGATTATGCAGCACGTGAGGCAAATTAGCAAGAATGGAAAACTAAAATATTGGTGAAATGATGGTGAGGAGAATCAATGTTTAATTGTTTGATTCATTAGTAATAGTATGATTCAAATTGTTAAGCTAAAGTTGAAACATTTAAATCTGTTAAAAATAAAACAATATTTCCCTTAAACTGCGCTTTAAACAAATTCATCAACCGCTGCTTTCCAAGAAAAATCGATCCACCAAGCATCCTGCCATTAACAGCCCGAAAGTATGCAAATGCGTATGAAACACTTTCAGACGACCTGCGGGCGGTGAAAAGCTTCACCAAACGGTGCCACCATTTATTTAAAGTGAATTGGCTGCCTACTGCCGTATGTTTGCAAAATACTTCGGTTAAACATACCCACCACACAATCTGCATCGAACATCGAAACGGTACAGCAGATTTCTAGCCATCTTCTGCTTCTTCTTCCCAACAGGGAAAGTGTTGCCGAAGAAAAAAACATGAAAGTCAATGCAACTGACAATGATTGATGATGTAAATAAAATCCTGTGCTTACGGTGTGTGTGTGTCTGTAGCTGGGTTGCGATTTCGTTAGACTTGCATGTTTATTCGACATTTCGAACGATTTCACATTTGTGCTCCGATTTTCGTACTGGTGGTGGGCGAGTTTTGCCCTTGCGGTTGTGCGGATCGGTCTTCTCGCCCACCCACAAGCACACTCCTTCTCCCATTGTGCTTGCTGTGTGCTAACCAGATTCGTGTTGTACGATTGAAAAACATCACCCTCACGGCTGCACAAACATTTCCGTACCGTCCTATGAATATTTGCTGCTGATGGTTGATGTGGTTGCACTTTACAATTGTTGCATATGGTATGTGGCAGAAGCATGCAAAGTGTTTGAATGCGTTATGAATATCATGTACTTTCTTTTGTCATATTGTATAGCTTTAATATTTATTGAAGCAAAAGTAAATTAAAATACTTGAAAATCCTTTTAACTTCTAATCAAAACTTCAATTTGTTCTCTTTGCATCGCCTAAACCTCATCCATACTCTATTTCTCCTCGAAGAACATTCAAATAAGCACCCTAATTTAAAATCCATTCAACGAAATTATTGGATTTAGAGTTCTCGTGCATCCGCCCACACGTTAACCATAAAGTCTCCTAACCGAGAGAATCTTTGTAATTGCCTTCCGACTAGACAGTGCAAAGAACCACTCACCGACGACTCGTAAATTGTCTGTACGTGTGTCTTCCTTCCTATATTTACTTCGAAGCTATCATCCCAATGCGTGTGTCTCTGCCGAGTCGAAGTGTTGCCTGAGACTCACGTCTCACGTAAGTGGCTCGTTTTCCCTGATGAATCCTGATGCATCCGGTCAACCGGGAAAACCCTAGGAACCCCCGGCAGTAACCATCTTTATTTCAGCACACGACTAAAGTCCGATTGTCCCTTGAGTAACTTGAGCTCAATTTTCCAACGAACTCAAACGGACATTTCTCAAAATTGCATTCGTTGCAACGCCAGACAATTAGACGACGCTTTACGACTGTTTCCGTACCCGGCTGCAGTGTGCTATAAAATTGCAATTTTTGTGTCCAAATTTACAGGTGGTCATTACATTGTGGTTAACATGTACCTGATTTGATCGCCTGGCTGAACAAAAAGGGAAGTCCCAGGTAGGAGCGCGTAGTCCGTACTCCGTTTATCGCATCCGAAAAACCGCATAAGAAATTGCAGCCGTACTTTGGTTACGACCCAAGACCGTCCAAGACTTGCTGCTCACCAAACCAAAACTATCGTTGGCATTTTTGGTTGTCACTCGGAGCCGTTTCACTTTCTCCCATTCGCACCGAAACCCTTGCATCTGTCGGGCAGCTTTCGAGCTGACCACAAATATAAATCCTGTGGGAAATAATTGACTTCCGTAGAATTTATTATTCACTTCAGCTAGCCCGCCTCAAACCACCGTGAGAGCTGGGGAAAAGTTGACCCTGGCTGGCTGGTTGGCCCTGCTCAGCGGGGTAATTTGGGGCGGTAGAAGTGTAAGAATTCTAACTACATTTTGTCGGATTGTCTTCGTTTGTGGAAAAAGCTTATCTTGCCAGTAGAGCCTCGAAACCAATACCACCGAACAGGGAATAACTCATCGTTTTGCGAATGGTGGCACATGAAGAAGTGGACAAATTTCAGCTGCACAGATTAAATGCCAATTGGCGGTTGGCCAAGCGGTGCGAAAAGTTTCTGTTTCATAATTTACCATGATGAGGTTTAATTTGTGCACGCGCGCGTGTGTGTGTGTGTGTGTGTGTGTCAGTGAGACCTAAAAGAGCAATCAGATCACAAATTTGGGCAGTAATTACTTCAGTACAGACTGTCATTTGCTATTGGTGGCGCTCTTAAGTAATGGTTTTGACAATTTCAATAAACGTTGTTCTGCTCAAACTGTTCATTTGATATTTGTATGATTATTTTCTAGTGAAACGTTCAATTACTAAGCCACAAACATTTAACAGAGAATTCAATCTCGGTTTGATGTATTTTCCCAAGAAACAATTCCTATGCCTTTTACTCTCAATCATGTTTTATTAAAGTTTTATCATGGGTGTACTAAATATAAATAGTTTTGTTATGACTTTTTATGATGCCTAATTGTTTTTAAATTTACATAATCTCTAAAACGTTTTGAAGAGGACTGAAAGAGTTATCCTTAAGACTAAAATGTATGTCAAATGAAATACAAACTTAAAAGCGCTATCAAGATTGTATTAAAACTATTCATAAAACCAGCTAAAGACTTTTTGTTTTAAAATCAACTAGTCTTTACTTTCCTTTTATTAAGCGCATATGTTTTTATGCCTTAAGACCAAGAAGCCACACATAACACATATTAAGACCATCAAGACTGCAATAAGGCATATGAAGGTTTCCTTAAGATTGTCTGAAGAAATGTCACCATAAATGCTATGTTGCGTTTTTTTTGCTGTTGTTGCGTTTGTTTATAGCCATCATGTGTGACAAGTGGAGAAAAATTAAATCAAGTGTTAATTTCATGCGAAAAAAGATGGCAAGGCATGAAAATCAGTGGTTTAATTCACTCGAACTATCTCCTCAGCACAACTGCATCAGCTCTGTTTGTTTACATTGCTGCAGGATTTTGACAGTTCATGTCATCGTGTTTATCTTCTTAAGATTTTTTAGTCTTCATCAGTGCTCCCATAAAACTTCAAAGGCTTTACATGGTATCATGTATTGCGCTTTAAAATTAGCTGCGCTTAATGCAGTATTTTACCGTTTTATAAAGCTTTATCAGTTTGAAAAGGGTTTCTCTCATGCTATTTTAATCGGAAACGATCTTAAGGAGACATCCATCAAGATCTTGCGAACTTAATGCTATGGTATCCATTGCAATTGCATAATTATTTTCAACTTTTGGCCAGCCATATTGAAATATAGATCAAGCGAGTTATAATTTTACATCTAAAATTGAGGATAATGAAATTGTGGCATCTTTTTTGCATTATAATTAATGTAATAAAGACCTTAAACACATTTTAATCGAATTTGCGGCATTTAATCGATAAATATAATTTTTTCTAAAATATTGTTATAGAATTTTTTATAATATTATTGGAGCGCTTTATTGAATTTCGAGGTACGATGTCGCATTTCATCAATAAAATTTTCATGGCAGGAGTTTCTACTCCTGCGCAAGTGAATAAATACAACACAAACCAAAATTAAAATATACCGCATCGAAAGCTGAAACAGATCCATCAAATACATTTTAAAGTAAATGCATGAGAGAGTAGAATATAGTTGATTTCGCTCTCTCTCGCTTTATCTACAGTATCAGCGTCTTGATATGGTTTTAAGAAACGATCTTAACAGCATTCTATAGACTGGATCCTTTTAATCTTAACAGAGCTGGGTTATAGTTTTATTACAGTATTCAAAAGAGGCAAAATGACGTTTCTCGCTAGGGATGTCTAGAAAAGGTTTTAAGAAACGGTCTTAACAGCTCTCTGTAGAATGGGCCCTTTTAGTCTCAACAGAGTTTTATTATTGTTTTATTAGAGCATTCAAGCAATATTAGACTTAAAATTAGTCTTAATGAAATGACACTAACAGCATTGTAGCAACTATGATAAAACTTAAAATGTTTCTTGGGTTGCAACTCAATGTTTGGTGCAATTTGATATAGAAATCGTGGAAGTTTAAATTCCGAAAACAAGTAATTAATTTAGGGTAATGATTTTAAATGACGACTATTTATTTAAATGTCAGAACATATGGTCCTATGGTCAATTCGTATAAACATCCATTTAGTCGATTTGGGGTTATGAAATATTGATTGCTTTGGTGAAAACATCTGTCAGAGGTGGTAACCATTGGATAGATTTGTAGGTGCATAGAAGAGAGTACGTGATGATGAGAGTATTTTGAAGTTCGGGTGTCTACAGTGTGCTAGACCTATAATCCTGATACTTATTAGGACCCAAATTAACAAAGACTATCTTTCAAATCAGACACTATTCTTCAGTTCTAGCAATTAAATTTGGTATATAAGCTTGGTACAACCTATCGCAAAGTACATGTCGAATAGTCCTGCCTGCACTAAAAAAGTCGTGCTTATGACACCAACAATCCTCAGAACAAGTCCACTTTATGGTAAGAGATCTCTGGAATGGATAGACTAACCAAAGAGCAACCTTCAGTATCGAATCGCCCAGTCTTCAGAATTTCCCAGTGTGGAACATGAGGTCTAACAGCAATTCTTAAAACCTCCAGAGCACAAAAAATCTATAAAACCTTAGCCCGTACAACCTGTCAAAGACTTGGTTTTAAGTACCTCTTGGAAGAATTGATTATGAGATTTGCTTTTCGACGATTTCCTGACTATTTTTTGTACCTTTATGTTCAAGTCCCAAACCACATAACTTCCTTAAAGTTAATTCAACAAAATCTATGTGTCGGTACCCTACGATTGATATTACTGGGCAAAGCCCAAATTTCTCCAATATTACCAAAACAAAGACTCCTCTATCAATCATTCTTCCAGCTTTTCTGCATATGTTTCACCCTCCGTAGCTAATATAAATCTCATCAGCAGCAATAAAATTCCTATTAACTCTAATTGTTCACAATGTCCATTCGAGTGTGTTCAACACACAAAAACAAAAACGCTTCACTCATCATCTGCCAAAAACCAAACAGCAAAACCTTCCACGCAAGATGCGTTAAACCTTCTCAATCGGTCTGGCCCAAATGTGCCCAAAAGAAAAACCCAAAAGTTTTTGTTGGTACGGCTGAGTCCTCAAAAACTCTTGGTCACTCACCGTTATTTACGAGCAGCGTATTTTCCCTGGCGAGTGATGCTTCCGCGTCCGTCAGCGTCGCACTAGACCCGTTCTCCGACGACGGTGTGTTGAGGGTGTTGAGTGGATTGACCGCGGCAGCCTGTGCGGCTTGTGTGTTGCCCTTGGCGGAGCGATAAGTGAAATTTGATTGTCTTTCAGCGGTGCCGATGGCGTTGTACGGTTGGGCGTAGATTGACCGGTGAATGGGGCTATCCTCGTTGTCCGAGCTGTTGAGCGAGTATCTCGGATAGTGGCGCGATTTTCCTGCCAAAATAGAGCGAAAAAAAACACACACACATGAATGACCGTTGTGATGAGCAGGAGAATGTGAGATATTGGTATTATATGATAAGCAAATATTGGTTGGACGGATAAAGGCGATTAAAACGCATCATGTTGCAAGTTTCTGTGCTCTCGCACGCACGCTCGTCCCCATCTCTTTAAATGTTGACCCACATAATGCATCTTCGTTCGATAACTAAATACTGTACTCGAGCGTCCCAAACAGCACCACTTCAAGGAATGGCCGGGTCCTTCACAAAAGCCAACTGATCCAGCTTTCCCGGCAGCTCAGTCCTGAGCTGGGCTGGATTATGTGTACCGGTGCATCAAACGACGGTTGCAGTTGCATCCTTCCCACACCGACACCAATCGAGGTTGAAATATGACCCATCTTCACCCGGCACCAAAACACCGATACCCTTCGGGCGATGGTGAAAATGAACGGCAACTACGGATTTTAATGGCTCTCCAGGCCGAGATAACAGATCAAATTTGTTTTCGATTAATTTCTCAGCCTTGCGGGAACCGTTTGCGCCCGCCCGATGTGCAGTACGCGCGCGCGCTTCCTCTTCCGGAGCTACGCAATTGAGTGCGGCCGGTAACAAAATCCACCGTACCCGATTTTCGGCACTGCAGTTTGATAGTGCAATTTGATTTTAATTTATTTTTATTGCCCCCGGAACGCGGCTACCGTTTCGCCCAGTAAAGGCTTATGTTACGCGCTGTGTGTGTGTTCGTGGTTAAACCGAAGTGTTGCGGATTTTGGAGGCTGTTTTCCTGCTTCACGATGAGGTTGGTTTCGGAACCAAGCGCAAGGCTTTTCCGTGCTGCTTTAGGGAAAAAGGGCTGTTTTGAAAGATAGTTAAAATGGTGTTAAAAATCGTACCAAGGGATTAGTCGGAGTCGGCGCATGACGGTGGAATGGGAAAATTATCGGTCAATGGGCATTCGGGATTCAAAGGACCCTTTGCAGATGTCTGTTTTGCTTTGGCGTGGCGAAGAAACCGAGTAGGGTAAGAGCATCGAGATGCTATCAACGCAACGAACGGTGTAAGGATTAACCACTTCTGTTCGTTTTCTGCTCGTGCGAGTGTGCCCCGGCCGGAGAAAATGGATGGAACTGCTCACAGATAGGGGATAATCTTTCGGGTTTTTAATTAAACATTTATTGTTGCCGTTTTTGGTCGATAAGAAGTAAGAAAGACGCAATGAATAACAAAACAAAACTCTCATAACAATGCGTTTAATTCTTATTCTTCTGTAGTCAAGTTATTTTAATATAAACTTAAAATAAATAATCATAATTTCACTGAACAAAAGTATTTATCAAAAAAAGATACTAATAAAAACTTGTAATTGAAATGCAAATTCTGCCATCCATTCGATTCGGTTCTTCGTTCCGAAAACAGAACCATTACTGCTAGCGCCATCTAGGTGTGAGACTATGAAACTGGCACATTTTCGATTCCCAGGCAACACAGCAGCGCTCTACGGTGTTCATTTTAAACTCTAACTAAATTTTAGTCGGTGCTTGATAACGGTTTAAAATTTCAGAATATTGAGAAATAAAAATTAAAATAATTATTAATACAATACAATACAATAATACAATACAATACAAAAATTATTAATATGGTAAAGTTGAGGATCGTAGTCAAAATACAAAATTGTTTACCTTTACCTGAATATTTTAAAAATTTGGTATGAAAATTAGTAGGTCTCAGCTCTTCATTAACAATCATTACCAGCTAAATAAAAAATCTTATCATTTGAGGTATGTAAAATATTAAATATATGCAAGTTTTAGTCAAAAATCGACTCTCGTTCAGCTTTTGAGTTAAAAAAATAGACCAAAAAAGCTGTTTTGCCTCGGGCATTCGGCTACAAAAATTGTGCCAACCTTTAATTCTCTCAACACCAACAAAAAAATTGGCGAACAATAATCAACCAAACATTACGGAAATTCATTTTCACACCTTTGCGTAGCTGTCACTACATTTTTAAAACCCCCGACGGCACATTTGAAGAATGCTACGCTATTGTTACAAAAATTTGCACCAAATGTCATTCTACCCCGGGCCTTTCAAAACAACGCACAAATCTCATAAATGGCCAATTTTTGGCCCAGTTTGATGGCAATGCGTTACCAACAACCGGCGTACATCACACGGACAAACTGACGTTAATAGCAACCCCGGACAGAGAACACACACACACGCTTGAAAGACCCCTAGCGCAAACCGGGATGCAACGGCGTGAAATGAAAACACTGAGGTCACGCGAAAAGCAGGATCATGTAACTGTCCGTGCGTAACGCTACCGTTCCATTCTTTCTACCCTGGGCACTACCCACAGAATCGGCACCTTTTTTTTCTTGTTGCTGTCGTCCCTTTTGTCCTCCGGTGCGGTATGTAAGGTTCGGTTGAAATATAGTCATCCGTTTGTTTCCCTATCGCACGCTATTTCCGGTGATCCTTCTTTCGATTTGCGCTAGAATTGAAGCGAAATAATGAGAAAGGTACAGGAGCAAAAATGGTGCATTCCGGGTGCATCATTCGAGTTTCCTCGAAGCTTTGCCTTTCAACAAGGATCAACCCTCGTTGCAGCTACTGGCGTCATTATTATCCTTATCCCTGCGCGGATTCAATCCCTAGCAAAAAAATGTCACTTCAATGTCGAATGAAAAACGGCCCTCTACCGCCACTGGTACCTACCCTCGTACCATCCATGGGTGGTCATTGGTTCGATCTGATGGTAAGGGTGCGACTTGTGAATGTTCGCTCGAGGCTATCTACGGCGGTACCCGATGCCTACCTTGACTTGCAGCAATGCATTATGCAGTTGACTGCCATTCAATTCACATTTGTTGTCACTGTCGGTGTCGGGCAGCACACGGTAAGCTCATTTTTCACCACCTAACCGTTACTGTACGCACTCGCCTGTAGGGTTCATTAGCTGTGTTCAATTTCCCTGGAACTTTCTTCCTATTTCTAGGGCATTTTTTCAATCAGAAAGACTTTATTTTTTCGTATACAATTCATCACAAATATGTACGTACGTATGTCCCAATTGCGCCGCGTACACAACACAAAAGAACACAAAAATGCTGACCCAAAAATAACCAACCGATAGTCACCGGTTTTTGGGAAAATCTTTTATGAGCCGTTGTTTGTAAATAATGTTGTTAATTCCCTGAGCATCGCTGCTTACGCAGCAAACAAACCTCCAGACCGGTTTACCTTTTGTTGTGTCCCCCCCCGTCCGTATCCCGGCTTTCAAGGGCAATGCACCGCGAAATCGAAAAGAAAAACATTTAATACGGCACCACGGATGGGTGTGCGTGTGTGCTGTTTTTCATGGTGCTCACACAGCGTGGCCTTGTGCAATTCTTTTGCTCCCTTTGCGAGGAACATGTTTTTGTAGCGACGATTGGTGGAAAATAAATCCGGATCAAGTTACAGGCTCGGGAACAGGCACAACAACAATCGTCCACAAGCGTTTGATTTTCGGGACAGTGATGCTCAGTTTCCCATTAACCGGCCGAGTTATGGGCAATTTAACGAATGGGCGATGACATTTACATAAGCGCAATGCATCACGCAACCGGAACTTGTCTAGGAGGGTACGAACGATAGAAGCTAATGAAAATGATACAGGATACAGAGAGAGAGAGATATCGGATTCATCTGATCCTGAGGAATATTGTTTGCTTGAGATAGTATCACCGAAAACGATCCTTGATGAAGGTTTGTTTTGGGCGATAAGATCAATTTTGGGTTGTGATAAGCGAATTGTCTAAATAGATACAGACATGAGGGATTCAAATGTCATTATTAATCTGTTTTTGAACCTTTATTTGAATATAAAAATGTAAGACTGACACAACTATTAAAGAAACAACTTAAATCTCTTGCTATAAAACATGCTATAAATTTTGAAAACATGTGTTATATTCGTTCTATTTATGAGTTTACGAACCCACTCTCTAACCATCCATCGATTGTCATGCGGACTGTGACTTCAACTTTCACAACCTGGTCACACATATCCTTCAACGGTTCCGCATTGCCCAAAAACCTTCGAACAAAAATAACACCAACCGTTCAAATAAATTTATATCACTCAGCCCACCCTTTCAGCACGGTAACAAAA
The DNA here is from genome assembly GCA_002091835.1 of Anopheles maculatus. Classification (NCBI taxonomy): domain Eukaryota; kingdom Metazoa; phylum Arthropoda; class Insecta; order Diptera; family Culicidae; genus Anopheles; species Anopheles maculatus. The sequence goes on along the minus strand of KZ061582.1, from coordinate 206,940 downwards.
TTTAATTTAACATTATTTATTGCTTCCCCACCTAAAATCAACCTCGAAAAGCGGCTTTTCCACAGAACTTACCGCTATTGGTTTGCATAAAAAGTGGCGCACTTGCCACCTCGTCCGTTTAAAACAACTATTGGAATTTATGTTTGGCACCAATAAAAATACCTTTAACTTTCTCCACTTCCATGTGCTGGCTTCGAAGTTCCGCGAACGTACTCGGGCCCGTGTACGGTACGTCAACGGTAGACCACGAAAATATGCTGTCGCCTTCAGCGGGACTCGCTTATTGCTTTCGCTTCCTTACCGTGAAGGCATTATTTTAATTCATTAGAAAGTGGAAACTCGTTCCACCGTTCATTCGGTTTCGCGAAGGCCTATCACAAATACCGATTGAAGCAAGAGAATCATCGAATCGGCGCATGAAATGTTGTCCTTTCTTGTTTGTTTGCAGTTTTGCTGTGGGTGTTTTGGGTGAGAATGTAATTTTGGAGAAAAACTGGGGCGAAGAAGTTCGTTTCCATTCGTCACGGTTAAGAAAGAAAACGAGGTCGTTTTCATCCGTTTCGAGGGTAGTTTTGCTTGTCTTGTTGAATAGTTGTATGTTAAGTACTTGCTGACTTTAATAAGGTTGATCATAAATTTACCCATTTTCCGAAGAAATTAAAAATAGAAGTCTCTTAATGTGATTGCAGCTTGATTTTTTTCACAGTATACATGCAAAGGATTATTTTATATATTTCAGTTGTATTATAAATGTTAATTTGCTTTTCAAATGCTTTGAGTGAAATTTAAAAGGGGTATGCGTCTCTTCAGCAATTATTTTGGGATGTTCAATGTTTGGTTTTATTTTTATGTGTCTTTTCTTGTTTTTTTTAAATTTTAATCTTTGCTAGTGACTGGTGTTTTATATGAAGCTTTCATTCTTATAGTTTGATTTTGATTTATATTAGATGTATTAATGTTTTTACTTCCTTATTTTGTATTTTGGATGTATTTGTAGCTGTCTTTTTATAATATTATTGGCTCAAATTTTGATTTATCAGATTTATTACTAGAATTATTCGACTCGTTTCTCTCTTACAATTCATCTGTTAAATTTGTATCAGATTTTTTTTATTACTATATCTGATAGCTTTCATTTTGTCATTTTTGGCAGGAAATATATAGTTTTGCTTAGTTCTTACTCTTTACGTTACACTTTATAAAATTTGATCACTATCTATTACTTCCTTATCATGTTTTGTTAACCAGTTTGGCATCCGTTTTGACATTTTGTATAGTTTCAAAGCAATCTTTGAAATACTTCATTATTTTTTGTGATTTTTGTTAGTTTATTGTCTATACTTTTTTGGTACCTTCTGTTGCGATCTTATTTTTTGCAATTTTTACAACTTTCATTGTTTTTTATTCCATTGCTTATGTTGTTTCTCATCGATTTTAAGCTATTCTTGTAGCAGTAATTTCTCTCATTGTCCTTTCATAAATTTTTTAATAGTTTTTTCATATTATTATTTTTTCAGTCTTTATTATGCTCTCATTTCTTTCTTTGTTACTTCTATCCACAAGTGTTTTAACTTTTCTCTATCTTATTGTACTATAGTGAATATTTTTGAAATTCTTGTTGAAAAGAGCTTTCCTTTAAGTTCTATTTCATATAGACATATGTTCTAGTAAGCGACATACAGTTCGTGTTTCCACTAAATAACAACTGCTGCACTTAATAAATCTCTGCTTCGGTTAAAAGCTTTCTTTATCCACATGCTAGAACATATCACACATTTGCGCGGATGTATCTGGCAGCCCTGAAGAGACGTACCCAGTCAACCATCTTCTTTAAGCGACATCAGAAAAGCATAAACTGTACCTGCAGCACGGGTAACAAAACACCTCCCAAGTGAGACCTATCTAGCATCAAGCTACTATTTTATCAGCTATAAGAATAAACCCTCGCCCAGCTCGCAACCCGCACGATGAATCTGCTTTATTGACATGATTAAGTGCCACATTTTGGCCGTGGTAATATTTATGATTTTAATCATAAGCCGTGACGCATTCCAAGGGAAGCTGGGCGACGAACGGAGTACAGCATACGCTTCATTTTTTATGACAGCACACAGGAATCGCTATGAGTGTGACTTAATTTGCTTTTTCTGGGCACAACAAAACACCTATCGAATGTCGCTTGAAGTCAACAAAACGCGCTCAGGCACACGCTTTTTTTTTTGCTTGACAAAGAGCTGTAAACGATGCCAAAACCATAACTGCTCTTCGGTGGATAAAAAATAAAGCATTACAGAGCGTCGATTCTACAACACAACAAAAGCGCGAAATGTCTATTTCACACTCAATTTTTAGCACATTCTTGCGTACGATATCTACACACACATTTTCCTTGTTGATGGGCTGCGGATGCTTGTGAAAGGCGCTGGGTGTTTTTTTTTACGGTTTATTTTCTTCTTGCCCCGAGCTTACCTTCTCAATCACTCTATCGAGCATTACGCGGGACGCGCAAGTGACTGATTCGCCATCGTTGTTTTCCGGGCGGCGGCTCGTTGCAAATTTTATACATTCTTTTTTTCGGTGTTCGGTTTTTGGTGCTGGTGGTGGTGGTGTGGAACCTTCTTTTACGTCCTCGTAGCCTCGCGCAACTGCTGCCATAACACGCTGAATTTCAATGAGATTAGTCTTCATGAAATATTTATGTTTGTTTTCAACCTAACCGTCTCGCGTATGACGTTCGCTTCTTTTTTTTTGGTTCGACTGGTTCCCTTTATGTACAATTTCTCTCAGGTGTGAAGCTTGCTGGTGGTGGAAAATCTCGTACGCTTCTGTCATACGTACGCATTTCCTTTTTGTCTTATTTTCCCTGTTACATCGCCAGCACACTGTGTCCCCGTGAACATCCAGCTTAGGTTTAGAATCATCGTTCGCGTAGAGAGCGTCACCGTTTCTCGCACAAAAGGGTGCCACAGAGCGTCAGCCAATTGAATGCAAAATTATACAAATTTGCACTTCCCACCGGGGAAAATGGGCGGGAAAAGATTTTCCACCAAACTCACCAAACTGGCCTGAGTGCACGAGATGCCGTGTGCGTGTGACAGGTGAAATTGACGTTAAGAAGGATTTCGTTTTCCCACGTTTTCCATGGGACACACGCGCCACCCAATTGAACCCAATTTTTGTTGACGAAAAGCTGACTGACTGACGGCAGCTGGTGAGGAAATATTTTCCACTGCGCCACAAGTGTCGCACGACGCGCCCAGCTGCGTTGTCTTTAGCCGATCGCATTTATTGAAACGCTCCAATGGAAAAGCGCGTCATCCGTCAGCAAACACCAAACCCCCTTCATTACCGGGTAGAGCGTCTGGGTAGAATTTATGCATACCCGGCGCTTAGCGAAAAAAAAGAACGAACACTTCACATGCGAATTCGAATTCAATTGATTTGACTTCTTCATCCCATCGTGCCCCAAACTATCGGGCCAAAGTAAGCTGAAATCCTGCGAAATATCTTTACGATAAGCAATAAGCCATCGCCCAACCGGGCACCGTCGTCTACCGGTAGAGTGTAAACAAAATACGATCGTAAAATTTGAATAAGATTCTACTCCCGAAGCGCTTCGCACTCGCTCCCTTAAGGGAACGTTTTCATATGAATTTTCCTTACCGTGTGTTACGCCAAGGTGCAGCGAAAAAACAGGAAGCAACGAAAGCTAATCTCACGTACCGAAAAACTGGCGAAATATTTAAATGCTACAAATGCGTATGTGGCGTGATTGTTTCGCAGTCTCGGTGGAAATGAATTCCGTCATATCTCAACCGTGAAGGCATCATTTCCTGCCCATGGGGAGTGGGAGTTTGACATTTCTTGCGAGGATTGATAAGAAAATTGCTTCGATTGGTGACGTGTGGTGAGTGTGGGTTGAAACATTTGCATACACAAGATTGATTGATATTTATATTCGAAGACGAGAATGCTTTTGTTGACACACGCTCCACACATTGTGGTACGGCATCGTTTGGTAAATGATCGGGCTTAATGTTGTTTTGTTTATGTTTGAGTAAACTGTCGTTTACATCGTTAAATACTGTGCTTAGCATTCGGTAAGCGGTATTCGTAAATAGATTTATGGATAAAGGCAAATATTTCTTGAAATGGATATGCAATAATAGGATTTGAATTCGCTCGGTTAATGAAAAAATATGGGCAGAAGGTTTATTTTAATATTTTAAGAAATTTTATTTGATTTCTTATTTCAAACCCAAACGGATAAAGAAGAAGTCAATGGAATAACTTCATATCATTTGATTACGAATTGCTGCTAGGCTTGTCAAAGCTTGTATGTTTAGGAAACACACTCAGATCAATATGAATAAGTGGGATAAAATATGACATTTTCTTCTTCTTCTCTGGCACTACAACCTCTGTAGGTCTTGGCCTGTGCAATTGCTAGCTCTCTGTGACTTAGTTATACCCGTAGCTGGATAGTCAGACCTGCGTACGGGGAGGCGGTCCGCCGGGATTCGAACCCCGGTCCTGCCGTGTGAAGACCGGCGCCGCTATCGGATACACCACCGGGCCGCCCCGATATGACATTTTAGATAATCAAAATAAATATCAACAAAATGATTAGTTCCAGAAATGCATTGAGATATTTGTAAACTGTCTACGCAAGCGCCGCTGACAATACGGCACCTGCCGTAATAATTAAAATATAAATAAATAAATAAAATGATTAGTTTCAAGGCACTTCTATTTACTTCTTAATAAGACACTACAACTACTTCGCCGAATTGGACAAAGTTACAAATCTAATATCCAGAACATATTGACTGATGCATCAATGACATCACTCCATCTAAACTTGTTCCAAAAATGCCTCCTCTGTCCATGTGGACGGTGTAGAAGGACTTTTTAGGCCGCGTTGTCTGGTGTCATTCTCATGACATGATTAGGTCACAAATATCTAGAACTCATCATTGTGGCGATTCCTTTAATGACTTTCCACCCATTCTGAGATAAAAATCCTTTGGAGTATTATCCTCTTTAATGTAACCTAGAGAGAATATTGGTCGTTTTGGACAGAGTCTAAGTCTCAGAGGTGTATGTGAGTACTGAGGCTATGAATGTTCTGTATGGACATCTGTCGTGACAGATGTTTCGAATGGAGAAGTTATCTTCGTCTGTAGATGAAGTTTTGGGCGACTTTTTTCTTCTTTCAACCACGTTAGGACTTGGCCTGCTATTGCTAGAAGGCTGAATAACTGTGATTTAGTTTTAACCATAGCTAGATAGTCAGTCCTGCGTATGGGGAGAAGTTCCGGACGGGATTCGATACCAGATCCTTGAAAGATTTTAGAATCGTTGATAATTTCGCCTATCTGATTGTCTAACGAGGTCTTCACATCGTAAAAAAAAGGATTTTCTTAATAAAAAGGAGTTGTAAAAGCATCATTTGTCGTTTTTTTGATGTATTTTTCTTTCCAGAATCGGCGAGACTTGGCAATAAACACAATAACAGGAAACACAACACACAGAAAAGATTTGGATAAAGCATTAAAATTTGACCACTTGTGGACCATGGGTTTGTCGGATATATTGTTTTGTAGGAAGCAACCTGGGTTATTGACGGAATTTTATATAAAATGAACACTGGTTTGGCTTGAGAAAAGATACCTAAACTAAGGCCTGAACTGTTCGTCAGACTCTAAAGATATTGCTATTTTAAAGTTAAAAAACACTACTTTATACTGTCAATAAACATGATGGAAGATTACCAAAGCCGCCACTGTAAAATTTGTTGGAAATTGATGCTTTAAGCTGTATCCGTTGCATGGTATATACAAGATATCTTGTTGCATGATCCATTATGCCTCATGTATACAAATTTTAAGCAAATTTTTACTTTTTCTCATTATAAATTATTGTCAAATTACTCGTTCGCTTGCAGAAATTCCGATCATACAGAAATTCATCAGCTTTTTAGCTCCCCTCAAGCACTAACTGGCATTTAATCCATCAGACACGTCAAACGCTTCATGCCTTCCTGAGCTAGATACCCTCCGACATCAGCACGCTACTTAGCTCCTGCTTTCTCTGTCCCTTTCTGCTTACATTTCACCAGTAACGATGGTCACACGCGACGTCCGCTTCCCCCGTGCTTCAACATTTATGCTGCCGGATTTAAAATGCCACTAGCCGACACATGTTGCAATTCGCACCAAACTGGCGCCTGGCACGAGTACAGCTTCCGATTGCAATCGCGAATGAAATCCACCATTATCGTCCGTCGTTTGCTGGTGTGATGAGACGATTTGCTGTTGACAATCGTCTTATGGCAATGGTGGGGTGACTTTTAGTTTAGCGCATTGTGTTGACATGATTCCGATCAGCCTGTGTTGGGTGATTTTCGTTCGGTGTTCGATGAGATGATAAGATTACACAATCGGCATCGTTATTCATGATTCATCAGAAAACCGTGTGCTGTTGAATGGTGGTCGCGATTTCGGGCCTACTTTCATTGACTCTTTCGAGAGCTCTCTCTCCGCACAACCAAGCACAAACACAGTACGTAAAGATGAGGAACGACGTATCAGCTGTGATGGGTTTCGCTCGAAGGCACGTGCCGTGCCTCGACGCTGTTAGGTGTCCCGTTTCCGCTTCCGGCCTTTCTTGAGCCTGGTGTCTTCGGACGTGTGCTGGATCAAAATTGAAAAACTAGCTCAAATCCTCTTAGGCTTATTACCGTCGTGGCATACGGCGGTCGTCGATACGATCAATTTTCCAAAAGCGATTTAAAACAATTCGTCCCAAAACAATCCAACAGTCCCCGTACACAATTTCCCCCGATGTCGATGCCGGCCGGGAAAGCTGGTTTCTCAAAACCATCGACGAGGTCGTTATCGTTGATGTGATTCAATTAGAGCGATTGGTGCCTGCAAGCACCAGTCTGCAATATGGTGGCACCGTCCGTGCCGTGTGCCACGTGATTGCGCTGGACGATGACTGACGCTCGGAATCATAACTGTTAGTTTTGTACCAACAAATTTCACTTACCCGCACTAGTGGCACTTAACTGTGCCAACGGTGCCAACTTTTACGGCAAAGCGTGTCCATACTTTACAACCGTGCACTTCACGCAAAAACCGTTGAGAATTTGACGAGCAAATATTTACTTTTCCATTTCGACTCCGGCGGTGAAGGACTCCGGCCGATGCAGAACGTTTCCGCAATGGAAGCGAAATCACAGAACGGCTGCCGTCAATCTGCTTCTATGGTGAGTGGGAAAATTTTGCACATCGGAAAGGAAAGAAAGTTGCACAACTCTTACTGGCTTGGTTGGGTCGAATTTTCATCTTGTTAATGGAATGTCGGAACATGAACCCTACAGTACACGGTACGCGATCGTTGAAAGGCGCCTAGTTGGATGGTTTGCATGGGCTTGCGTTTTTTAACAGGCGATTTCTCACTTTGCTTACGTTTGTGAAAGTGCTCTTTCGGTTGAGAGTAAAGAAAGTAAAGAAGAGAGTATAATTGAAGGATAATTTGTTATGAGTTACAGGCACAAACTAATACCTCAATTTTTCCTTAAGATATTCTTTTAAAATAGCGTCAAATATACTATTAAATAAGCAGAAGTTCCTTACAAGAATAAGACATCTCACACAAAGTTCTCCATTTTCTCAAACCCTCAATTTTGACACCCTTTAATGAAGTCATTATCAGTCCTCATTACCTCACAAATGTCACCAAACGGTTGGCAACAAATCCACCACTATCCAGCTATCGAATATCCTCCCGCAAAACCTACATCTGGGTGAAAATTTGGGAATTTGTGTCACCAACGGATATCTCCCTCCTCCATACGAGCGTTTTGATTTTGATTCTTCACCAGCCAGTGGCGGGTGTTTCATTTCTCGCTAACGATCGAAACATGCCCCGTTCGGTGAAAGCGGCTGACACATTCGCTTGCTGATAAGGGTGCACTCGGAACTGTCCATCGGGTTTCCCCCTTATTCTAGACGAATGACTTCGGGCCGGTGGCAAGAAGTTAATTGGGAAGTCTTAGTGCAAAGGGATTTTCGGAATCGAAATCCAACCTTTCGTTCAGTTGATCCCGCTCGAAAGGGGATCTTCCGGCATCCCGCACTATTTATGGGCGACATGTGGCCTTCGGAAAGCCATTAGCGAGGTGACGGTGTCGCTTTTAATCGAAGAAATATCCACCCGAAATCCACCCCGAAATGAGCCAATCTTGCCAATTAGGGAAAGGAACGAACAGTGTGAACAGAATTTTTCTTCCTCGTTACAAATTAAACCACAGAAGGTACAAATTGTATGCGATAGCGTTTCTTCTCGAAGTAATCGTAACACTAATTGCCACCACTGCTTTCGGCAAGGGGATCCAACAAAAAAGGCATCCCCTTGAATGAAAAGGTTGTAATAACTCCACCATTAATCACGGGCGATTTTTAACATCACAGGTGACAATTATGTGTCAATTGCTGTTTTACCGCTATTATTTTGCCTTCCTGTCCCAACCCAAGGCTTTCCGAAGTCAGGACCTTTAATTATCACCACTCAATCATCGGCCTCTTTTGTTCCGTCCATTTTTGTTGGCGGCCATTTGTCCGTGATTTCGTGTCGCCTGATAAAATCATCCCGGGCAATGGATGGAAATTATGAAGACATTTGCACCACATTTTCCCTTTTTTTTGGGTGAGAAAATCGAGATATTAATTCCCATTTTTCCTCTTTGGTAAAGGTGTGTACCAACAAAAAAGAGGTCTTATTGTCCCCTTGTTAGAAAGAACAAGCGTCGGTATCTCGTAAAGAATGGAATCAGGAAGCTGGCAATCCCGAAAGGCTTACCCGATTTGAGCTTTATCGAAATGATTAATAGTGAGCACCCTTGGGAAAATGGTCTTTTTTAGTTGCGGACATTCATTACAATGATAAAGAAGTACTGGAGAGGTATCCTGGGGTTTTCCTCAATAAGGTCCTTCGTCGCTACTTCGTCTGTTGAGATTTCGAAACCATTCTTACGAAACAATTGAGTAGCACAAAAAACCGAGGCACGAGCGTTTCTCTGCTCAACTTCCTGGACTCACTTCATTACATTTCTTCGTCTGTTCGTGTGTGTGTGTCCAACTCCTACAACACAACCTCCCTGTTCCTAATGCCTAACGAGGCGCTTTTCATCCGGAGGTTTCCTAATAAAACACATTATAAACCCAAACAACGGACGTCCTTCTTCCAGGAGCGCAAGCCTTCCACACAGTCAACAATGTAGCGCTTTATCAGGGGGAAAGCATCAGCAGCAACCACTGCAACATGTACACATTAAAAACATAAAACAAAAGGCCAAACAACCACCCGTACAACAACAACAATGTGTGCCGTCTTCCAGACTGCGGAAAGTCACACTGCAATCAGCAAAACCCGACGGAAACCCTTGCACCTTTTTCGTCACTGCTTTCCTTGTTTCCCGAGAGTCTCTAGTGTGTGTGTGTGAGGAAGCGTGGGATGGAAAACTTAAGAATTATCTTCAACCAAGACGATATGTGTGTGTGTGTGGTGTCGTTTTCTTAAGATATAAACCATTCGGACACTTGTACTTTGTGCTGGAAGGCTCCATGATGGCAGTGGAGTGCCGCAATGCTTGACTTAAAACCATGGGATGGGAAGGACGACATCATTTTCCATTGTTTCGCTACCCCGCTCCGTGTTGCTTACAAAATCCGGACGTGTGCCCCACACGTAAAGGGTGGCTGTGTGTAGGGTTTGTGTGCCCTTATTTATGGTTGTTGTTTTTTCGATTGTACAGCACACCGCTGTACCACAAATTGCACCACCGGAGGTGGAGCGATACTCCATCCACATTTACCCACACAAACGGAGCTGGTTGATTGGGGGGGAAGGCATCAGCAGCAACCACTGCAACATGTACACATTAAAAACATAAAACAAAAGGCCAAACAACCACCCGTACAACAACAACAATGTGTGCCGTCTTCCAGACTGCGGAAAGTCACACTGCAATCAGCAAAACCCGACGGAAACCCTTGCACCTTTTTCGTCACTGCTTTCCTTGTTACCCGAGAGTCTCGAGAGTGGAGCGTGGGATGGAAAACTTAAGAATTATCTTCAACCAAGACGATATGTGTGTGTGTGGTGTCGTTTTCTTAAGATATAAACCATTCGGACACTTGTACTTTGTGCTGGAAGGCTCCATGATGGCAGTGGAGTGCCGCAATGCTCGACTTAAAACCATGGGATGGGAAGGACGACATCATTTTCCATTGTTTCGCTGCCCCGCTCCCTGTTGCTTACAAAATCCGGACGTGCGCTCCACACGTACCCAAAGGGTGGCTGTGTGTAGGGTTTGTGTGCCCTTATTTATGGTTGTTGTTTTTTCGATTGTACAGCACACCGCTGTACCACAAATTGCACCACCGGAGGTGGAGCGATACTCCATCCACATTTACCCACACAAACGGAGCTGGTTGATTGGCAATGCAGTGGAAAAACTCGTGCAAGATTTTCATCGGTGAACGAATTTTCAACAAGCGTGGAATAGACGAAACGTACTTTGAAAGGCAAAATTTAATTTCGCCAAAACGGTATACACTCGTTTATGGTACTCGTAAAAAGGGGTTCGTTGTCTACCGTCAGTAGATGGCCCGGCAAGTCGTTTGAGCGCTTAACAAGGCGTACTAATAAAGACCAGCAATGGTGCTTTCGCTGGATGGTCTTAACGTTCCTTTCCAATTTGTGAGTCGTTCTGGAGGAGTAACAAATTTGAATAAATTCTTAACGACTTTTTTGGTATTAAAGTTATTTTATATGAAGACTCAATTTTCTCAGAGCATATTTAAAATAGCAAAATTTTTGCTCTTGGTATTATATTAATTTTCTTAAATTCTACAATTTTTCATTGCAAAAGTAACCAACGTTATGCTTTTATTAAAGATGCGTTATAATTCATAAAGAAAATACCTTTACAAATAATCATAATTTAAGAGAATCGAAAACATTTTATACAATCAATAATAATGTATAAAATAATCGCAAAGAGAAGTCCTCAAAAATTAGATCGATTGGTTACTGAAAACTATACAAAATTTTATAAATTCACCCAAGAACATCCAAGGAAGCAAAAGTTAGTTTAAAGTTTCTTGATCAAAAACGAATAAAAAGGTAAAAAAAAGGAGCAACAGCTATCCTTCCTGATGCTGTCCTATTTCACCACTAACCATGGTTTTAAGTCGAGCATTGCGGCACTCCACTGCCATCATGGAGCCAGGGGGGTAAATAGTTTTCAAATGAAACGTCAGTTGTAATAAAATAAATCCGCACTGCTGTAATAACAGACTCCAGTGCTACACCCTTTTTCACTTTGGCCCTTGCCCAACATCCCTCAGGAGAAACACTTTGAACAGCTTTTTTGTGAGCTCGTTTGGTGCGCTATCTGTGATTCCTTTCTGCCGTAACATAAAGAAACCCTTCCAACAACGGAACAACGAAAAAAGAAGAAGCCTAATGCCTTGAATCCTTTACGAAGGGTTTCATCCGGAGAGCGTTCCCTGTTTCGAATCCATCTATTTCGTTTCCCAGTTTTTTAATCTACCAAACGAAATTGAAACAGTACCCCAAAGTGTGTTGCTAGTATTGCGTCTGGGATGGGATTTTCCTTTGCCAGTGTACCAACAAAAAAGACTAACCCCGAAACCATGTCAGACAGCATGGTTCGCCTTCGTCAGCTTCCCAGAGACCCAGTAGGGTGAGTTTGGTGCTGTTATTAGGTGTACCGGTTTGGTGTTATGTTTTGTATCTCGCTTTCGAGGAATCTAACCGGTTGTTGTTGAATTTGAGGACAATAATTAGGGCGATAGGTTCGGGTATTAGCGGCTGGCACTGCTATCGTCCCCTTTACGAACGTTTTTTTTCCTTGTGTGGTTCAAAATTAGGCTTGAAAAAGGGAGACAGAAAAAACACACACACACACAACAACCATGTAAATCAACTTCGGCCTTCAAGTGAGTGTTGAAGTTAAAAACTATCTAGTGATAGAGGTACCAATAAAACTAGCACGTTCGCACGACTCAAAGGGGTGCACACGCGGCAGGTTTGCGTCTTGTTTGTCTGAATTAATTTGAATTTTATTTAAATTGTATACGTACGTACACACAGGCAATAAATCGTTTAACAACGCTTGAGGCAATTCACTTCAAAACGAGCAGGTGATGTGAAGGCACAATTAGGTTACCGGGATGTTTCGGTCCAATTTGATTTGCTTCTTAACGTTGATTTGGAAATAAAGTGTAAGGACTCCCTTTTGATTATGTATTTGGTTGTCTAGAACTATTTCACCATCACGATCTTACCAAATGCTCAATTCCCGTTCTTTGCGGTGACTGTCCTGAATAGTGACTACTAGCGCCATCTGTTAGCAAATGAAAGAAGCGCGTGCTAGACGAACCGTACCTCAATATCCTGATTTACACTTCAATTCGATCGTATTAGACACGTTTACAGTTCATTTTAATATATAAATATAATTTTAAATATTAGTGCTTGTTTTGTAAGAATACATTATTCTAATGTAAATATAATTTAGCCCTCAAAGCGTTTTTAACCGATGACTTGTACTATGGATTATTATGTGAAAAATTGAAACAAAAACTCGAACTTCACTTAAATCACCCTGTTCATTTACCTGCACTGAGTAAACAAAATTCTCTTTTCGCAACACATTTACAAACTTCATGCTTCAGTTTATAACAGAGTCTCAAATAAATTAAATATCTGTGTAGTAATTGATATTGAAGTTGTCTTAATAACTTCTGTAATGTTAACTTCAGTTAAAAAAAGGTAAAACCTTCAGTGGATTGGTTTTGTAGAAAAAAAAAACAGTTTACATGTAATTTTAGACTGTTATCTTATTTTGATTTCTAATTTTGACAACTAACATCGTCTAGGGTTCTTCCAGCTAGATTCATGTAAAAGCACAACTAAATAAGGTTTGCCATATATTTCTGTTTTTATTGTGAAAATACTTCTTACTAGAGATAAGAATAACAACTCTTTTCAAATAATTAATTCATTCTCACTCCTTCACCTTACCGATTCGAATCGTTTAACAACTCTTTTGCGATTCGAAATGTTTAACAACTCTTTTGCGATTCGAACGCTCAAAAGAGTTGTTTCACGTTTTAAATCGCAAAAGAGTTGTTAAACGATTCAAATCTCCAAGGCTACTAACAACTCTCAAAAGAGTTGTTATACGTTTTGAATCGCAAAAGAGTTGTTAAAAGATTCAAATCTTCGTGGCGACTAACAACTCTTAAAGAAGAGTTTATTCAACTGCTTCTTTAGGAAGATTTAAATAAATCATTTACTCTTGCTAAGTTCGCTTAACACTACTTCATACTGTTTTATAACTAACAACAACATACATGTAGAGGAGATTGATCAAACCTTAAAAAACATTTATGATTTTATTCCACCGCAAATGAACGTCACAAATCTCAATATCCTGTACTCAATACTGAAGTTGTTAATGTCCTAGTACACTATCGATGGTTCAATGTGAACTTAAGACCATTCTTTCAGCACTGATTCCTCAATCCTCTTACTAAACACTACAAATGCAACTACAAACAAAAATCTTACAATACTTCCCTCAATGGGATCAATGGGCAACTGATTCGCTAAAATCAGTCCCACTAAAGTCCCACTCCGTAAGAACCGATTCACGCTCTAACCACAATCGGCAAAATCTTGCTCTTGTGTTGGTGAAGTTAACACCATAGAAATCCCCATTCCTACCATCCAAGAATCGCTGGCGAACTGGTAAAGTAAACTCGGCACCAAAAAAGCGAGCAACACCACTGGTGCTGCCCTTTTTCACAACCGATGTGCGAATTTGTGAACGTTTTCCCCACCCGACTCACCATCGCCGGCTGGCCGGAAAATCAAACACGCTTCCGTACAAGCTTTTCCAGGGTGCGTTTGCACCTCTTTGCGAATCTCCCCGCGTGATACAATGTTTGTACCGTCGTTCCGAATTCATACCACCGTGCTTCGCTTTTTCAGATTTCCGACTCGGCCGAAACAAAGGCTTTCGCTAACGACATCCGGCAGAAGGGGTTAAGCAACAACGAAAGGCCTGCACAGAGACAGTCTGGTACCGACGGAGTTCCGTGGTAGCGCCACAAAAACGAAGGGCACGAACGTTTTGTAATATGTTAATATGAAGCGCAAAAGCGTATGTTTCTTGCCAGCGACACAGACACCCATCGTTGGTCGCCCGTTTTCACACTCCACGGTGTGACTCGGAGCAGAAGCGTGTGTTGAAAGTCTCATGAATGGCAAATGGTAAACAGAGCGAGATAGTTTTCTTCTGTTGCAAACCACTTTTTATCTGTAATTCACCACTAAACAATTGCTTCGAACTTACGTTTTTACCAATGTTTTGGTGATGATATTGTTTCTTCCTTTGCTTGTTTGAGATTTGCTAAAGTTTACCAAAAACCAAAACATAGAATTGCAATAACCATAAGTATTCTCTTCTTAATTAAGAACCGAGCTGTTGAACAACGGAAAGAGAAAACAAACCAGAAACACAGTGATAATAGCAGCGTTATTGAATTTATTTCAAGCCTAAAGGGAGGCTTTAATTAAAACCGCTCCTAATATATGACCGCTGAAGTGGGACCGATAAGAGCACACAGAGACACTCGCAAAAAATCGTCCAAAATGTCGTCCTTATCCCCTGTTTATCCTTCGGGGGTGCTTGTTTAATGGGTAAAAAGTTAGCCGAGGGAACTATGCTCAACAAACTAATAAGTACAAACTAATCCTGTTCCCTTAAATCTCCGAATTTCGTTGCCGATTTTTCACCAAGGTTTTCCATTCCCCCTAGGTAGAGGAATGTGCTCCAGTAGGGACCACAGTTGAAGCGAATTTTTGTTTTCGTGTTTTTTTTGTGTGTGTAACAATAACCACAAGGCATGTTTTCTATTTGAGGTAGGAAAAAAAAACCCGGAAAACTATGACATTCTCCTCCACTATCGGGTTGAACAAGACACTATTTTTCAGCTTTAAGGAAACCAAAACAACGGAGGAACACACCCTTCCAACAACTTCGCCGAAAATGTTTAAATGTTTTAAATTTCACATTTAATTTCATAGTTATTCCAAACCCAGGTTCTTCTGCGTGTACCGTACATCCTGTTGAACAAAAATCCCTCGCCACTGGATCCCATTCCCACACCAGAAATCCTTTCGATTTCGAATCTAGAATGGAAAGTTCCCTCTGTGGGTGTTGGGATGGGCAACTAGATACGATGACGAAAATCCCACCAGTTAACAAAGCATCAGTGGAATGGGGAGTCGTTGCGACCAAAAACCAAAACCAGTTTTCCCCATTTTCCCTGTAGCTGGTAGGTGTACCTAGTACCCATGTACCCCAATCCCACAGTCACCGAAAAACAAAACGTTCGAAATAAAATTGGCAAGGAGGTACGGTTTAATTTAATATAATTTAATTTAATAAACTTTTCCCTTTCGCTGAGGTTTTGTACGCTCCGCATCAGGGGAAAGGATGGTACGAGAAACAGTGTTTAATTTTCGGTACCTACGTGTGATGTTTTCCTACCGACACGCTCCAAACGCCACCCAATATAAAAAAAACCATCCTCAAACAATACGCCATCTCTGTTGCGCAAAGAATTTTCCGAGGGATCGCTTTTTTCTTTCACCCCAACATTCCGAGGCGACGATGACGAACCGTTCGCCGTAGTCACCCTTTTTAGTCACAATGAGGATGTTCCGCTTTTTGGGAGTCCAATTTTCGGGTGAAAGTCATCGGGAAAAATGATGACAGCGTGAAAGTAAGCCGCGTACTGGTTGTTCCCTTATTGCCTGGGGGGAGAGAATTCCCCGGACCAAGAGACAAGTGAAAACCAGCCAAAAGAAACAATCTCATCTTGATGGTGTGAGGTTTTAAGGCAGTTGACGAACCTGGCTCGGTTTCGTTAAGAATGATTGAGGCTTAGCTTATAGAGCCTTCCGTTTGAGTTTTCCGGTGCTCTCGTTTCCAGCTCTGGCAAGCGCAAAAGTGAAACAGGCTGGTTGATTATTCTATTAAAATCGTGAAAATTGAATAACACGAGGTGTGAACGTTTGGATTAGGCGTTCAGAATCAATGTGGAAAATTAATTTTTCCCATTCCTGTGTGTGGTTGAGTGCAGCCTGCGCTGTGACGCTGAAAAGCGGCTCCGAAACGGTTTGCCAGATTTTCATCACACATAGGCTTACTGGAGGCAAGTGAGCCTTTCACTTGCGTGAGATTTTGCACCGAAAAGCCCGGTCTTTCGGTACGCAAATAACAAAAGACACCGATCGAGCCTACCCGTATCAAAAAGACACATTTTCAAGCAGGGCACAATTTTCGGACCTGCAGCGCCTGCAAGCCAGGTGTTGTCTTTTCATTTCCTGCACACATACAGTTTCAGATGCGATGACGTGGCGATGCAGTTTTAACTCATGCAAACGGTGGAACGAATTTAACAGCCATTGACGTCCAGTTTAAGGACTTTAATCCTTGCATCAACAACATTTCGTTTATGTTCTGGTGGGCAGCTGCGAGGGATGTTAAGCCCAGAAGGACTTATCATCTGATGGGAGTGTTTTTCCACCTGGCTTCGATGGATCGGAACTGTTTACATACGGATCAAACTCCGGCAAACTCATTTGGTGTAATACACTGCTTGCTAGACTGTTGTATTTTTAGCTTCTTTAGGAGAAGGGAAAACAACACAGCTTATAAGCGCATTAAGGAAATTCTGGGATAACAATGATAGGAGAAGCTAGTGTTATACTCGACATCATCAAGTTCTTTAAGAACTATCGCCCATATGATTTTACCTTAACTATTCCGCGATTATCCTCAAGAACTCTTAGATTTCGATGTACACAATGAAAGTATTAGTCCTCAAAATAACGAAAAATAAGTATCAGGACTGTCGGGCTTTACTACGAGCTTAAAGCAACACTAAAATTGTGAACGTCTTCAATCATTTTTGAGCTGAATAATGAGTATTGAGATTGTTGTAAGATTTTGTTATTTGCATTAAAGATTGTTAGGCAATATACAGAAATAAGTTGCGCTAACGTTAGTATATTGAAATGATCATAGTCTAAGCGTTCTACCAAGATTGTGGCACTGTTCCTATTGAGAAGTACTGAGGCGTTAATGAGCCTTTAAATAAGTTTGTGGATAAAAACACTCAGTGTCGCCATTCCCACATGATGCGGTGTTTCAAAGATGCAGAGTCCTATAAGATAACACCGAATCCCGATCGATCCCTAGAAGGATAAACGAGGTTTTGCGTCACGATCCTCATTTTTCATTCCGGGAATTACTCTATCGGAATAAAATTTGAAGAATATTCAATTAATCGTTGTGTCCTCAACAAAAAGAACTTAAAATTGCCCTAATCTGCCCTTTTTTCTAAGCTTCAGTTAAGCTTCATATACACCTCAAATAAACCTCTAAGATATTCACACAAGTAGAGGTGTTGTCTGTGTTCATCAACAAAGCAGCATAATAAAGCCCAGAACTGGACTTTTGTGCTGAATTTTCTCATACGTCACCAAAAAAATAACTCGTTCAAGTCGCACACAGTGAATTTTACTTGGAGGCGGAGTGTGAGTTGATTCGTTCGTCAGAAGATCTAAGTTATTGGAATAGAAATTGACTTCTTCAGACCATAAACTCCCTCAAATATTTGTATTCTAGTTCTTTTTTTGTAAATCGATATTATGTTTTATATTGATATATAAGTCATAATACCTAAGTAATGTCCTTGAGTTTATTTTCAGTTTGAAACATCCTAACTCACCAAAATTTGAGTCTTTATTAGCACCAGAAGAAATTCCAGATTTTTTAAGTCATATTTCAAAACCACGTAAAATAACAATCTGTCTGCTTCATTGGGCGAGCATTCGCTATGTTGAACTACATTTAACATGAATATGAAACCGTAATTCCTTGCGCAGCTCAGAAACAAGTGCATTTCAATGTACGATTTTGAAATTCCAGTACAAGCTCTCCCGCCCTCGATACTTGTCTTCGGTTCACTTCCTGCTAGTTCCTGTGTTCCAACATTTTCACACCCTTCAAACACCAGCCGTGGTATGTGAGTGACCAGTAGGAAGTGAAACAAAGCAAAACCGACCCCGTACTCCCACTCGGACAGGAATGTGATTTTACCGAGAGAAAATCGATCCCCAGTGCTATGATTTCGGGGTTTTGGGTATGTTGGCTGCATGCTCGTATGCATTCCAAAGTACCTCCAGCACACAGCAACCGAGACAGCAGGTGCTTAGTGGAAATTTGTTTATTGATTAGGCAAATTCCGGTGGGTGCAAGTGCACTTAAAATCGTACTCCCCAATCGTGGGCGACAACCACGAACAACCGCCCCACGAGTGAAGTTTAACAAACTCTCCAACAGCCTTAATGAACTGTCCGCACGTTTTTGTTCGCTTCTGGTCTAGTATCACATCCCAACCCGGTCACCCCGGTCGGAAAATCCGCACCAAGTTGCGGAAAACTGCGGCAACAAACTTCTGCCACTAATCAATAAATCCACTGCATCGTCCCTTTTCCCTTGCCGTGTGTTTCTCTCTAAAGTGTACCCGGTCTAGCGAGGACCAACGTACAAAAGTGAGTAGGGAATGCCTTCGGGTGGGGCCGATTTTCCGGCCGTGTGCGTTCATCTGTTTGAGGTCAGCTGGGAAAACAATGCCATCTCGCGTGCCCTGAATCGTGGTGAAATGTTTTCAGTCAACTTTCAGCCAGGCTTTCACTCCTTCGCTACCTGATTTGCGCCACCGAGCAATCACATCGAACGACGATAATGAGCATGATTGGCCACGGTGCCTCGGTGCAAAAAGTTCGACCGTACCGGGAGACGACTGCAAATAATCCGAAAATCGGGTGATCGAAAGGATTTCCACCACTCTCGCTCGCTCTCGCTTGGTGCTATCGAGCCATCATTGATGCCCGTTTTCCCTAAGCCACTCGGGTTGATTGTTCGGTTCTCTGGTCATCTGGTGAGCCGTTTCTGGTTCGGAATTCTACATTAAGAGCGAAATACACCTCGACTCCGGCGATGATACACTCCGGGCGCTACCCGTCGACGATGGGAAAAGGTGTGGAAAATCCTGTCACACACAAGCATCAATGGCTGCCGGCCAGCAGCCGAGAATCGATGATGGACCGAACGCGATCGAAATCCACCCCCTAGTGAAGCGCATAAAACATACAGAAAATAGGGTAAAGGCGAAAAAGAACTTCGGGCAAAGAATGGGAAAAGCAGCCCCGTGAAAAGTACGTGATCTGTTTACCGAAAGCTGGATACGCCGAAAAACTACGTCAATGAGATGAAAGTTGTTTGTTGGGTGATGGAACGCAGTGGTTCCCGTTTCGCACAAACGCCCACCCAGACCTAGATTCAATCCCCCCCTAGGGAGGAACGTCGTAGCAAAATCGGAGGTACTGCTTAGGACCGTATCGGAGGCTCAATTTGGGGGGTTTTCCCCCGGGAGCGGGGAAACACCACTGCTGACCGCCATCATGTACACAATGATGATGATGATTGGAACCATGACTTCATATACTGTTTCGGAATCATGACGACATAAAAAAGAATGAAACACGAAATGTGTTGCAACATATCACTGACTCATTTTCGATGAGGTCGGTCGGTTGGTCGGCTATTCTCCAAAAGGGACACAGGTAGCGGTATGCACTTTTCCCAGTCCGCACGTAATGCCCATCGCATAAACACAGCCGATCGTGCGTCACCGAATCTGGCGATGGCGAATGGGTAACCGGAGAATCGAAGCACGCAAAGATTCAAGTCACCTTTACCGGGGTAGACCGGCCTAGGGATCAGTTTGTGTTTGCTCAATGTTTCGGTATTTTATTGGTTTACGGTTCAGTTGATCGGTAAGCATGTGGTCAAACTATGAGACGAGTGAAGCGTGCTTGAAATATCCCACTCGTCTAGTGTATTGTGTCAAACGCTTTAAAGCACCTTTGGAGTCAAGGAAGAGTAGCAAATAATGAGGTGAAGTTTCTTGAACATCTTTAGCATGACTTTTAGCTGTCAGGCTGTTATCAATGCCGAATGTTTACCTCCGATAAGTGAAGTTTAGGACGACTTCTAAGGTACGAACAACTATCAATACATCACTCCTGCAGGGTCGATGTTTATGCCACCATCTTTCAGGTTTCTGCGTCAATAATCTCCAATCCGAGGTTCAACCCTGCTCAATCCTTATGTAAGCTTCGTTACTTAGGAGAGTCTCAAACCAATGATGTCTTGCCATCAGAGTATGCTAAAATCCGGAATGTCTTTTAGAAGATTTAACTTTCTAATCTCGGATGGCACTATCTAGTATCCCATTAAAGAGAAGACAACTAAGCTCTGGTTTTTCCAAAGAGTCTTGAGCTATACCCATTCACCATCACCTTGCATGTCATTCTTAGAAGCCTGGAAAGCTTGTCCAGGATTCCAAAAAGACCTCATTGCGTCATATAGTTTAATCCTGGTTATGCTGCCACATGGGACCTAGAATTGGTCACTTACTAGAAAAATTCTTTAAAATGTCCAGACATGACTTTAGAAACAGATTTAAAATATCTGTACTGCTTACCGGTATTACCTCGGCAGGAACGGGTATCGAATTCCCAGCCAGTAATTCACCGGCCATGCCCTTTTTAGGAGGATTAACCAAATAATATGAGGAAGAAGCACTTTTCAAACAAACTTTTCTATTAAAGTCTTTTGATTCCCCTAGCAAGCAACTATCCTTATCGTAATTGAGTAAAAGATACTTGAGCGTCCACATTTATGACCCATCTTGCAATACACAATATGGCCGTTCTTTAACACCCTGAAGCACCCCGAAATCTTACATCGCACACAGTACTCCGATCACCTCCCCAAAGACGGTGATTAGTGTGCAAATTTATAGTCCAAATTTTTGCCACCGTGTGCTAAAGGTGACATGATGAATAATTCTTCCGTGCGCTAAACGATCTCCTGATGCTCTCTTAGCGTGGAAGATTAGAAACCTCCTACCGTTGCTGAGCTTCAGGAATGTGTCTGTCTGTGTGACTTTTTCGGGCATCTTACCTTGCTTCCTACCAACATGCCTACTCTGCTTCTTTAACCAAAGAAAGCTATAATTCTGCAATAAAATTTAAATAATTTTCCCGCCCGCGCCGAACAATCAAGAGCGACCGGTCTTGAAGCAGGTGGCGGTAAAACGGAACCTCAAGACACCCCGGAAGATGTATGTCGGTTTGTTGCGAAAACTGCTGATGATTATCCGTCCCTGGTAGCGCGTGGATCCAACCAAAAACCATCCCGAATGCAAATGCCCGAAACCCCGGAAGAAAGTTGCTTTCGGGGGAAGAAATTAAGAATTCTTCACACACTGTCATTAGGCGTATGGTTTCCCGGGTAATGGTTCCTGGGGGTTAAGGTGGGATTTAAGGGCAACACGGACATCGTACCGGTATGATAGCATCATTCTCCACCAACGGAAGCTGTAAGAAGGGCAGGAGTATGTGCCCAACCACCACAGTTGGGTCGCCTCACATTTCTAATCCATTCGCCTGATTCCGCTGCAGGAATGAAGGTGAAAATATATGTTCATAGTTTTCACACACGCTCGCTGGGAAGCAAAGATGCCATCAACCCGGTTCATTACCGGTACATTACCGGAAGCGAGCAACTACTTCGCAAGGGTTAAGGCTATCCGACGCATTGTGTTGTGTTGTCGCAATATTGTCACACCAACAATGGTTAAGCTCTGGTGGGGATGCATGGCGATGAATCAAGCGTAAACTTAGCGAGCTTAGCGGGTGGTAGTTTTCTACGGGCGAATCCCTTTTTACTACGATAACTTCACGTCCAATTGTCAACCGGGTATAAGGGATCAGTTGCATGGTGAGATAATGAAATTTTTGTGCCTAAATGAACTTGCCTAAAGAGTGTGTGTTTCTGTGGTAGAGTACGCTGTAAAGGGATTATTATGCAGTAAGGCAGAGGCATAGGACTTCTTAATGAACCTTGAAAGTTCGGTGAATAATGAGATTCACTAAGAATGTCACCCATGGATTAAGGGATCGGGTTTTACAGGACAGACGTTAGCCACCTTGTATGGCGTTTCTTTTAGCAAGGAAAGCGATTCAAATTGATTACGGTTTTCAGTAAAGTATGTTTATTTTCTATCATATTCAGACAGTAAATCAAACATTAAATGATCTCCACGTCGATATCAAACTTATCTTTCATTCCAAACTTTAAAAAAATGTACATAACAATAAAATTAAATAAATTTAAACGAAACCCAGCTGCTATATGAAATATTTACTTTTAATCATTAATATTAAACATCAAATTCATCATATTTTATTTAAATACGACTATAAAACTATATTGCACTGCATCATTTAAATCAACATGATACACCAAATCCCTTTTTAAACAAGCAATTGAGAACAAACCCTACAACGAATGGAGCTGGCAACAAGCGGAATGCATCGACCGGAACATTGCTTCAATCAAAATGGTAAATATTCATCTCGTTAATGTTACATTAAGTCAATGTAATAAATTACTCCATCCGCTCTCTCACACACGCTCACATCGTCATCATCATCATCACTACCACCAATAGCCAATCTGAAAAGGGAGGCACTGTGGAAAACATTTCCCCCTACCTGATCCCCACACCAGAGAATCGCGACACAAAATAATGGAAAACTTTCAATTGCATCATTCGTTTTCCATCGCGTTGCTTGTTTTTACCCTTGTTTCTTCGTCGTTAGCGCTACTATTACTACCGCCCTGTACAAAGGGGGACAACTGGGGTTACTTTTCTTTCTACGCCGAAGAAACTGAAGAAATATATGCTAATCAGTCAACGGTCGGGAGTACTGGCTACCCTCGTGTTGGGAATAATGTAACGACGCACATGTTTCTCCATTCCATCGCTGGAAGGGAATTCTTCAAGCAGGAAAAACCTATACACTTGAAGAAAACCACAAACCACCGTGCCATGCGCCTCATGTCGCTGTGTATGTCTGGTGGTGAAACTTTTAATAGCATAATTTTTGTATTAAACTTTATGATTATTAGCTATTTTATGTACTTTGAAGCTATAAATAACAAACAGAACGGAGGGAGCGCCACCGTTGGGAGAAAGGAACACGGATGTGGTTTACATTTTCTGCTGATTTTCCTTTCCGAAAAGTAATCGTTCGGTGAGTCCAGGCAAAGGCAAAGCTTCAAGCGCTTCAAGACGTGTACCGTCTTGGTTTCGCTCCAAGTACGTGAAGGAAAATGTAAACTGCACACACGAGGTTCGTCCATGTAACAAGTATCACTCTCTATTCAACCGTTTGCAGCCATACGGTGGCGGCAAGTTAAACATTTTCTACACAGAAAGACTTCCTCCAAAAGAGGACCACAAGAGCAGGCAAAGGAGAACGAGACTCATGGGTAAAATGTTCCAATATAAACACACTTCACGTACGCCTTTTATTCGTCCAGTGTGAATGGGGAATTTTTTCCTTGTTGCCTTTTCGGGACTATTTGGATGTTTGCTCCATTTTCTGACAATGAGTTTTCACTGCTCACCAATGAACTTCACTCTGGAATTTTGTCTGCAACATCGTGAGAGAGAAATATTCGTAAGTTTTGATTATAAATTACATTATCTGTTTTCTATACATCATCTTCAGAAGAACTGGACTACAAAAATTATCACAAAATTATATAAACGTATTAAGTAATACTAACAAAAGAATGAATTTGTCGAATGAAAAGCTTTTTTGTGTATTACTCTTATTTTTATTTTTTTTTATTTTCCTTTATTCAAACCTTGATTCTTTTTTTCATTTTAAAATTTTTTCTCATTATTTTGAGTTCTCTTTTTCCATTTTTAAATTATTTTCATTACTTTGATTATTTACTTCTTTTTTGTAGTTTTCTTACTTTCATTTCCTTTAGTTTTTCATAATTTTATTCTTTCAAACCATGATTTCGAATCATTATCCATTCCTTTCTTTTGTGTGTCTCTCTACTTCTGTGCAATCTCGTATCTAAATTTCATCTTAATTAATTTCTTTCTTTTTCATTCTAACTTTTAATCTTTTCCTTGCAATACTAAAAATTCAACTTTGATTGTTTTCGTGCTTAATAGGATTTGTTATGTTCTTTCTTTACTTTTTTTTATCCTCAATTTAAGTATTTCGTTTTGCTTTGTTTTACGGTGTTTTACCCTTCCACTATATTTTTTCATATTCTATGTCAATTTTTGCCATCTTTTACATTACTTTCCTATCATATTACGACTTACTTTGAACTTGGTTTGTATTATTAAATTTTTCGTATGAAATATTGTATTTTTGTAACAAATTTTCATAAAAAAATGGCTAAGTAATCAAACAAAGACACAACTTCATCTTGCGATATTCACTGCTACATGAAATTCCACCGAGAGATGTAGACATGCCCAACCGCACACTCTGCACATCTCGTTCAATCTACTGATTGTGGACAATTTTCCCATCTTTGCCTCGGGAGAATAAAACATCCCTTTTTCTCCACCCAACCCGTTAAGTTGTGCCAGGCGCGTGCTACAACATGTAATAGCAATATTTATGCGTTATTATTAGTCATCGTGGTCGTAAAGTATGTGTGCGGCCCCCCACCGATCCTTGCACCAGCCGCCCAAGACGTAATGATGTAATGAAAAGCGAACAAGCTGTGTTTTCTTTCCCGCTTACTCGTGCGCTCTCCCTTGAGGCAAAAGCGCTTCTCTCTTAGGAAGAGGACCCGTGTCGTTTCCCCCAGACGCTCGATGAAACTGCAGTGTGCAATTGGCTGGGAGTGGAGAAAAAAGCTGTCCGCCGTACACGAAGCAATCAAATAAATCCGACATTATTACAACCACGCATCAAACCGTACCCCCCCAAATCATGGCCAGCAGCATCACGTGAAGCTCGTTTACCGGACGTGGTGAATCGTCCGTACCGTCGTACGTAAGTGCATCCGTACCCATTTCGGTGTGAAAACAAAAATGTGCCTCGTCACTCATCACAGTACACGGGCCCACCGGGTACGTGCAGTGCGTTCGCAATGAGCTGAGCACATCTCCCGGATGCCACTCGGAATGCCACCCGGTGGTACGACAACCATGTTGCTTTTTGTTTTCCTCCCAACCCAACGGCAACGGTAGGGGCCGCCGGTCATCAAATAAACCCATCTCGTAAACCATCATAAACTGTGCGTGTGTGTGTGACTGACTGTGTACTGATCCGCTTTGAGTGGGTGAACAGCGTTTTTCCACCAACCACCAAAATGTCATCACGCGTATGTCGGGTAGCAAATCGGTCCAGCTCGCGTATGGTAGTCTCCATAATAAATCGATTCCACCGTGACAACTAGTGGTTGTATTTTTGCTGCTTTCCTCTCGGGTGGATTAAGGACTTCATCACGTCCGTCATTTGGGGCGCGCTCTTTCCGACTTGTTTTTCATTTTTTCTTCTGTCCCCACCATCACAACACCCTTTCATCGTCAGCGCAATGTTTATGGCAAATCGCTCTAAAAGCCCACGGTCGCAGTACGATTATGAGCGTGTAATATTCGTACGCTTGACACCGTTTAGCGTGCCAGCTTTACTAGTGAAAGCCGCACTAAATCCAACCATTTCGACGGGATGATGATGATGATGATGATGACGATGGTGTTGGGGTTTTTTGATGTAGCAATGATTGGTGACAATCGTTTGATGGTCGCGCTGGTCGTAAATCGTAACCCTATTCGGGGGGGAGAGTGTGCTATGCCTTTCCTTTGCCTGGCGAAAGCATAACTTTAGGCCGCCAGGTCGGGAAGTAAATAAAATCATTTACAATTTAAGGATGTGTTAACTGGTTGGATGATGGGTGATGTTGGAGTAATTGTTGTAGCTTGTTAAAGTTAGGTAAAATGCTTAGTTTCAATCGAGAGAAGGTCTAGAAATATCAGAAACAAAAAATCAAATCAGTGGTGTGGCCCTCTACCGGAATCCTACGGTATTAAAAAATCATGACTAGCGAACTCTAGTCAAATATTTTTTAAAGTTCAAGAGTCATAGCTCCAAGAGTCATATTGAGGCTATATTAAGCAATATTTAACTAACCTGAAAATTCGATTACAATTGTATGTGCAGTTCATTCTTTTGTGAGGTGTAGGGCAGTTGCGCGGAATGTCGACGAATGGACTCTTGGGATATTTTCAATTTTTGAGATCATGACAATACCCTGAGAAAAATGAATTTGCTTAAGGACATTTAAAATACACAACAATTTCTGGTAAAATCAAGCTTATGTATTTCGAAATCATGGCTTTATGACATCAACTTAATAGTCAGGAGTGGAACCCAACCTTTAAAACAGTTGTCTTCTTGAGGTTTTTGGCTATCTCAAACCTAATTATTTGATTCTCTTAATCATTGACTCTGGTTGGCTATTTTAGGAATCAAAGATGAATCTTTAACGGACACAAAAACATTCAATAAAGAGCCCTAAAAAATCGAATACTATGTTAACAAGTTAATAGCCGTTTCAACGCCTAGGAACTCCACAAATTGCTCAATTATTGGATCATCCTCAAATCGCGATGAATTGATCCAGAGAACATCCAGGATCCAAGACAAACAAGGACATTTGTTGAAGTTTTTAAAAGTAATTGTACTTCATTACAGGCACCAAGAATTCTTTTTTTCAATGAAGTTACTCTGCGATATTCAAATCTTGGTAAATAAAGTCTTGATCTTCAAGAAACTTATTTATACAAACCTTGTATATAATCATATCAATTATGTTATTAGAATGTTCTCAGAAAAATCTCAATCAAATCTAAAGTCTCAGAAGATGCTCACCTTAGCTCTCGGTTTCGTTTCCTAAAAACCACCTGCACCATCAAACCTACGCAACACACTTTTCCCAAAAACACACCCCACAGCGAACAGCACCCACCCAAGGATCAATCGAAATAAATCAAGACGATTAACCGAAACCGAAAACATTGCCCCAACCCAACCCGCGAAGTGATATAAATATCCGATTATGGCCTCCACCTGCCGTACCGTACCACGCGGTTCCGCGAGAATAATTATAATTCACCAACAAACCCCACGCCCAACGCAAAAAGTCTCGAAATTGGATTCCTATTTCCCCGTGTTCCAAGAAGCTCGTGAGTTCTTCCTATTACGTTCACTTCCATTTTACCTTTCCGTTCGCGCCTGCACACGGCTAGCAACGACTCCCACCAAAAGCAGATAATGGTGATGATGATGATTATTCCGGCCGTGCCGATAGTTGTCCGTGTGGGTGCGAATGTGCGCTAAAATCGGCTTTCTTGAGAGGCAAACCGAGGGAAACCGTTCTATCTTACTTTTTCACACCCCGTCAATTTTCCCGAGCACCATTTCCATTCTCGAGAGGCAGCACCGTGGTGAAGCGAATTATATTTTTTCTTTCTGCTATCATCAACCAGCAGGAGCAAAAGAAAATCAACCGAGAGGCTTTGGAGGTGAGCAATGGTTTTGCTGACGGGAAAAGCTTTCCACACTGCGCCATCGTACCTTCCCACAACACACTCCACAAGCGGAAATGATAATGTGTGCGAATGAATTGAATGAGGATTAGAAAATCGTTCATTCGTGCGCGGTTCGTTGTGTTGCATCCCGTATCGAACGATGCGTACAAATGATTTTGTATCTTTTCTGGATTTCCTTCCTTTTTCTTCGATTTTTTGCTCATTTCATTACCGTTCCGATTGCGGTTTGAAGTCTTCGCATGAGTGAGCAAAATTTATGAGCGATGTGGAAGATTGAACTCGCCTATTTTTCCATAACTTATTTATTACCTTGAGCGAAAGAAATTAAGTTTTGTCGTCCCCAGGGTGCGATTAAGTTGTTTATAAGATTATGATTTGCCGAGCGGCATTTTCTTCATTAAAATCATTCATCTCCGGATTGATGGCCAATGTTCTATTGTGCTTTTTATTTATTATTTACCATTTTGTAAGTTATATGGTTCTTGTTTTTCATTTAGACGTTCTTATTTAAGTTTCTTGCAAAATTCTCATGTTTGATATCATACACTTTCATTATTTTGACATTGTGTTTGAAGGTTCTTTCATATTGTTTCTCTTATTTATGTCAACATGTTTGATTTATTCTATATTTTTGAAGTTCTTGTTGTTTATCTTTTTATTTGAATGTTAAACTGTGTTCTTTAAATTTATGATATAGTGGTGCTTTCCTTAAACTACTTATATATTTATTATTTTGACATTGTGTTTGAAGGTTCTTTGACATTTTTTCTCTATTTTTTGTCTTTTTGTTTGATTTATTTTATTTTTTTGAAGTTCTTGTTGTTCATCTCTTTCTTTGAATGTTAAACTGTGTTCTTTAAATTAATGATTAAGTGCTGCTTTTATTAAATTTCTTATTAAATATTATAAATTCTTTCCAACTTCTTGTAATACCTAATAACTGCAAGCTATTTTTAAATATTAGTTTTGATGATTAAGTGTAAGTACCATACAAGTAATTTACAACGCCTTTTCGTACTTAATTACCCATCCATCTCAAACACAAAACTACTACCAAAGAAAGAAACACTACCTACCAGTTGCACCATTTACTTTTCCGATCACTTTTGAAAACCATTGTAAGCGGGAAAGCGGAAGCTTAAAACAGAAAAGTTTTCTTTCTCAACTGAAGTAGCTGCCCGGAGGAGAGCAAATCATTGAACGTGACAAAAGTACAGTTTTCGTTCGATAATTATCGCAAAAGTAGTTGCCGAAACAAAATGAAGACATTCGCGGCAACAACTTTGTCCGGTGAGCAGCAAATGCAGCAAAAGTGCTCCGTAGTCACGCGTACGGAAAGTTCTCGGGGTAAAAGTTAGTTTTCTCCGTTGCTAACAAGTGTTTTCACAAGTGTTTTTCAATTAAAGTTGTCTTATTTTTAGACTTAAAATATCGAAATGTCTTGCGAGAAGGTTTCTAAAGGAAAAAGTTGAGAGAAATTCGATGCTTCATTATAACACGACACTAGAAAATGTATCCGAATCTCTTGAAGCTGCATTCTTTAATCTGACTCGAACAAATCTCTCCCATAATGATTAAACCTACAACCTACAGCTACAATTTCAAACACACACTTTACACCATTTGACGAACGAAATGGTGCAGTAATTTCGCAATTGCCCACTCCACTCGACACATCACCAGCGCACAAATCAACCTTCTGGCCGTTGATTAGCTTCAAATCAACATACCCACATACACCACTTCATTTTCGGTGCTTCAAACGGTGCACCAACGACGTCCCGAGCAAGGCAACCCTGGTTGCCCTCGAGTGTAGCCGTGACGCGTATCCCTTCAAGTGTATATTGTTCCTCATTATGCTAATTAAATTTGATCCACCAGCAACGCATAAACAAACCGTGTCGCTCCCTTCAACCCGTCCAACCGCCAGGATTTTCCAACCGTACCGAGGTGGCACATTGCTCTGGGCACAGTTTCTTGGCACAAAATCTTCTGCGGTGACTGGCACAACTGCTCCTGGGGGCGGGTAGTGTAGCTAGGTGTAAATATATTCCCCCATCGAGCTCACCCATCCACCAACAAACCTCAAGCACTGGCACAAGGGTTGCAAAGATCATACATTATCAATTATCGACTTATTTTATGTTGCGTTTGGAAATTCATTCTCCAAACCATCATCGCCGCACCCGAGACGGAACTCACCAACCAACCAGTCTCCCGGCATCTTATCGCACACCATGCCACCTCAGTGTGCGTCGTAGTGCGGCCAACAAGCGAATCCCAACCAACCAAACAATAAATATTGTTTTATGCAAATGAAGCAATCGATTGCTGGTGGAAACGCGTCAGGATTTCCACAACAGAGCGAGAGAACCTTGTGCGTTTGCCGTTCAAGAACTCGCAACTTCAGGAAAATTGAAACCTAAGCTTGAAATAGCGACAGAGCATGGGCCCCAATCTCGTCTTGGGAACGAGCTGCCTTACCGGAGCGTCTGTCAAATGGTGGTAATTTATTTAATATTCATAGGGTTGTGGAATTAAATCACCTGTGCTGGGTGCGACGATATGTAAGAGCTTCCCGGACACGCTGTTTGGAAGTGTGAGTGCGGTTCATTAGGGTGTGCCAACCATCGGAACAGGAATTCCTTTAAATACGCACACAACTCACCTTAATGTTTCTTTCAATACAAATCTCCAGATTTTTTGTGGGGCAACAGCTCGTCAAGTAACCGAAAAGACTTCCTTCAAATGTTGTTTCAATATTCAAATAAACTCGCTTCATACTTTAAAAGTACTTCCCTAGCACACACCCATAACACTGCTTTGATTAAAGAGCTAAACTTTGTCCCGGGTGCTTCCTATTTCAAATCCGTTCCAGGGCTGTTGGCTAAAACTTTCGCCCTCCGACGAAAAAAAACTCTCACAACGAGATGGAATTTTTGGCACATCATCTAACCAAACCTATTACCTTCGTGCTCGCCTTTCACTCGCCCCCGTTGGCACTTTGCGGCAGATCAAAAAGATTTCATCCACTTGCCTACTTCATTAGCATATCGTTTTGCATAATATTATATCAATTTATGGTGCTCGGCTCGTGTGCGTTGCGAGTCCTTGGCACGTGGATTTGCATGTACTAGAAGCAGCTACCACCGGATTGCACCAGTTTCACCGGCGAATTGAAAATGCGCACACTTGCGGCTCGATCGACACAGGTGACGTTGTGTTTTTTGGGGTGCCGGAGCCTCGAAACTCTAATATCCCATTATCGGGATCAGAAACCGCCATCTCTATCCCCGTTTTCGGTGGACGGTGATGATGATGCTGATGGTGATGGGGATACTTTCGCTAATGCCAAGTACCATCATCACTTAGAAACGCTAAGCCATTATCCTCCATCGCCGTCAACACCGGGCACGGGAAGTCTCGAACATTTGGGGGAAGGATGTGTCGGTCCATTTCTCGTAATTAGAGGGAATTCGATTACAAAAGGACAATCGGGGGACCCGGGTTAGATGCTCCTTTTTGCAGCTGACCGAAGGGGGTTCGGTGTCTTTTGTCTTGCAGACACCACACGTGCACGGCTCGAATAGCAAACCCCGAGATCATCTCCGTAAGTTTCGGGCGTCGATATTTAATGATATATTCAAATTCAATTTCATCTCCCATTACCTGGGTGTACCGGTGGGTCTGTTGGGAGGTGCATTTTGATGGGGCAGAGTAGTTGCATTCTGTCAGTCTGACACCTGCGACAGTGGAAATTCTCGAACGAGATTTGATTATGCTAACGTGCCCCATTCTGTAACTCGCTAACGCCTCAGCTTCTGCAATCGATGAGTGGAAAATGTGTTCTGGTGCCATGTTCTTCGGCACGCTGAAAACATGGGGTTTTAGAAGGTAAATTAACATCCACGAACAAGCAATTAGCTTGCCATGATCGCCACAAGCTCGCTTTAAATGGCGTGATAGAGAACAGAGAGTTAAAGAAGATACTGGTATGGCACTATGATAAAATTTGGTTTGAAATTTTCATTAAATCGTAGATAAACTCTAATATCCCATTATCGGGATCAGAAACCGCCATCTCTATCCCCATTTTCGGTGGACGGTGATGATGATGCTGATGGTGATGGGGATACTTTCGCTAATGCCAAGTACCATCATCACCTAGAAACGCTAA
This sequence comes from Anopheles maculatus, assembly GCA_002091835.1. Lineage (NCBI taxonomy): Eukaryota > Metazoa > Arthropoda > Insecta > Diptera > Culicidae > Anopheles > Anopheles maculatus. The sequence goes on along the minus strand of KZ061582.1, from coordinate 175,071 downwards.
GCCATTATCCTCCATCGCCGTCAACGCCGGGCACGGAAAGTCTCGAACATTTGGGGGAAGGATGTGTCGGTCCATTTCTCGTAATTAGAGGGAATTCGATTACAAAAGGACAATCGGGGGACCCGGGTTAGATGCTCCTTTTTGCAGCTGACCGAAGGGGGTTCGGTGTCTTTTGTCTTGCAGACACCACACGTGCACGGCTCGAATAGCAAACCCCGAGATCATCTCCGTAAGTTTCGGGCGTCGATATTTAATGATATATTCAAATTCAATTTCATCTCCCATTACCTGGGTGTACCGGTGGGTCTGTTGGGAGGTGCATTTTGATGGGGCAGAGTAGTTGCATTCTGTCAGTCTGACACCTGCGACAGTGGAAATTCTCGAACGAGATTTGATTATGCTAACGTGCCCCATTCTGTAACTCGCTAACGCCTGAGCTTCTGCAATCGATGAGTGGAAAATGTGTTCAGGTGCCATGTTCTTCGGCACGCTGAAAACATGGGATTTTAGAAGGTAAATTAACATCCACGAACAAGCAATTAGCTTGCCATGATCACCACAAACTCGCTTTAAATAGTGTGGCATAGAACGGTAAGTTAAAGAAGATACTGGTATGGTACTATGATAAAACTTGATATGAAATGTTCATTAAATCGTAGATATTATATGAAATAATCCTTTTTCTTCTCGTCTTCTCCTGCTTTATCTATTAAGAGTGTGTCCTGCTATGTTCTTTTCGTATGCTACTTAATTCTCTTATTTAGAGATGTATTCTGATCTTTGCTAACATATTTTTAGCTCTTCTGTATTTAACATCCAATTTCAACTTTTACTCATTAAAAAAAGTTAAGGAAAAATTATAAAAAATAATTAAATGTTTTAAAGGTTTTACTCTTCAAACCACACGACTTTCTCAATGACATCTTGAATTTTATGCATTTTGTTATGGATTTTAAGGCTGTTTCAAGTAATTATAAGCATTAATGGGTTTTAACACTTATTTTCTTATGTTTTTATACAGTAATCTAACCAGTTTAAAGTTTTATTCAAGTATTTTAATATGTTTATGGTGATTTACCGTTTATAAAGCCATTTTAACACATCTTTTTCCATCTTTGTTCAATTGGTCGTGACTTTCTTCTATGCAAAACTGTTCCTAACAATGTTTAAAGCAAGCTTTAGCTGTATGTTCCAACGAAAATTCGTTTCAGCAGTTAAAGAAACAAAGTTGTTTCAGTTTGTTGAAACTGATTGCTTGAAGCTTATTATATTATATTTTGCATTTTCATTTTCAAATAGCAGTTTCTAAAGGATCTTATCTTATTTTGTTTCATTATGGTTCGATGATTTATATTCAAAATAAAGTCAGTTTTAAGGATCTTTGACATCGTTTCTTTTATTCCTTATTGCATAGATGTTTGTTTCTGCTTTACTTGCGATTAATTATGTAATGCTGAAGTAAGTGAAAGTGACAAATATGACACATAGTGATTTTCTTATAGATAAGCTACTTAAACAACATCAGAAGAACTACAAAAATGAAACGATGTAAAAAGAAAGTATTAAAACCTGAATACTTCTTTAAAGCAGCATAAACATGGAGAGCTGTATCCGCTTTAATCGTCCCAAAAATCAATTAGGGCTCGAAAAAAACCAAACACACACCCAAACTGCTCATGTAACATGTCAGCCCTATTAGTGTTTTTGTTCATCTACACGGCACAGCTAACCTACAGCAAGCCAAATTCATGTGCGTTCCTTCGTTGGAATGAAAATCCACCCCCTCCCGGAGCTGAAGTTGCTTATCCAGTCTGGGGGTTTTTAGCTTTCATAAGGTGTGGCAGCGAGTGTAACCTAAACACACGGCAACACAGTGATGCTGTGGACAAGGTGGACGAGGTGGACAATGATAGAGTTGTTGATGATAATGATGAGCACCATCACTGCATGCGTAATTAAGGGTACGTGTGCGTGTGTACGTGTGTGTGTGTGACATACATACATACAAGAGCGTGCCAGCTTGCTCGATGGATAAAGTGCACGAGGCAATATTGGGGACAGACACTAATGTTCCTACGGGGAACATATCCCTTTTCGGTATTGTCATGATTTTAAACATGCACACCAATACAAAAGCACAGTAAATCGGGTCGGCGTGTGTAGGAGAGAGAAGTAGGAGTTGTGGGATTTAAACGGCACGTTAAACCAAGACCAAAGTCGAAGCCTCCAATACCAAACTCCCAATACGAGCCTCTCTTTCCCCGTCCACCAGGAAGCGAATGATAAATGAGTCTGCATTTTGTCATTATGAATTCCAGCCTGCTCGCGGTCCGAAAACCAACCCTAAAGCAACCCGACCAAAACCCAAAAACCCCAGCCGAGGGCACGCTTCATTACATGGCCATGGGTATATCGGGTGAAGCAACCGGGGAGAGCAGAAAGCAGAGCAGTGGACCGCCCGCCCGCTTAACCCATTTTGCGGGTCAATCATAAAACGGCCTCCCGAATCCGGCTTAATTATATTTGAATAAATTAAATAAATACACCATTAAACGCTCGGCGGGGCAAAACGGGATTTAGTGGCGATCAAAGGTACAATTGCCGGTTAATTGCCGGGTGTCAATGGGTGCAACTCCCCGGTGCCATTTTCTGCAACAGCATTTTCGCACGCAGTCAGAGTTGTGCACAAAGCACCAACACACACACGACCGTTCGGTTGGTAGTGGTAGTACTTATTTAGAGCGAGCGTAATTAGATCGTTCACTGCTGGCCGGCCAATGTCGGCCGGTACCGCTGGACACATTATCGAGTTTTCGGTAATTGAGCTGTGGTACCGTGGCGGTTTTTGGTCCGTATAAAGCAATTTAACCCAATAAAACGAACAATTGGGGGAGTGGGAAAAACTTTAAAGAAGCCATTTCTGGTTAGGCGAGGAAGAGAGAGAGAGAGAACATAGCCTAAAGTTTGCTCAAATCAATCGATATTCAAAACAAACTGAAACCGTCCGATGTAGGCCATTTTCATTCATTATCCCTATCCGTTTTTTTCCCCTTTAACTTCCAGCTTCAACAAAACTGATAACAATTCCCTGTTCCCGAAAAAAAGGGAAACAACTGACCATAAATTGAGCTTATTCGGTGCTCTTTTGCAAAATGCGATTTCCCTTCTTTGAACCTTTTGGGCCGTCCTATATCCCACGACGACAAGGGAAAAACACAAACCAAACTACGCGGGGGGAAGCAAAACGGGTTTTCCTGCTTGGGATCTCACTGTTAGGGAAACTCTTTCACTTCGGCGCGTAGTTTCACGGGATTGGTAACGGTTTTCCGAAGCCTTGGAAGGTTCAAAACCTTCAAAAAAGCACCCATTCAGATGATGTCCATCGAATGATAATGGCTATTAAATTTTATGACTAAAAATTTCCGGACCCTGGTTTCCTTCAGTTCCTCGAGAAAAAAAAGCTTCCTATTTGGGATGAGTATCAGAGTAGCTTAGTAGCGTGAGGACTCAAGATCGGTACCTCCTTAGCATCGAACACCTTCCCTTGTACGAAAGCGCCACTGATAGAGCTGCGGCAATAGACAAAATTAAATTTTATCTACTAAACCTCCGGACATTTAGAGTTTTTAGAATAGAGTCGTTACGGTAAATGGCCGGGAAATCGGTAGAATGGAAAAAAATAGATTCCGGGTTCCAGGACGCCTACCATTCTACTGTTCAATCGACGGATATCCGTGCCGGGTCCTTTTCCGTTTTTTTTTTTCCACAAGATCGCCAGAGTTTCCATGCTTCAAAATCATAATCTTGCTAAAGGTGGTGAAAGTGGCGACCGTTAAAGTGTCCGGAACCGACCACCAGGAAATGAGATGCCGTCCGGGTAAGTAGCCACACACCGGGTGACCATTCCGACCATTTTCCCATTCAAGAAAGAAGAAAAAAGCAGAACTCACTGGTGTCGATAAGACAATAACTTTTTATTGAAGAAAAGAAACCGAACCGAGAAGCCTTAATAAGAGCGCTACACGGGCAGCCAAATAACATGCAAACGGTGAACCAATTTCTCATCGATTTCTTGCTGTCCGGAATCTTCACACCGAGTCCAGAGCCAGAGAGAGAGATCGATATTGAATAAAATATTTGCATAAAACACGAACAATCGAAAGGAGAAACACACACAGAGCAGGGGAAAAAAACCACCGCATTTCAAACCGTCCGGCTGGCGTGAAAATCAAATCATTAATTTGGGGAAAACTGTTTCCATCGAGCTGGAAACAGGTTCGAAGTGCCTTGCAATAAGACTTTGAAGTTATTTTAAAGGAAAAGACATGAAAAGGCATGTCAGAGGAGCGAAAAGGAGCACAGTGGAAGCTTATTTTCCAATTCTTCGCTGTCCAACTTCAGCCGCAAGGTTGGTAGGCGGGATGAAAAACAATAAAATTCAACTCATCCAAAGCCAAATTACTGGAAGCGTGCTGCAAAAGTGCTTTATCAAGCGCCATTTCGTTGCTGGTTTTCGGTTGGGTGTTGGATTTAATTAAAAAACCCGAACATTATTTGTACCTTGTTAGAAGAACGAGAACGAAGATTTTCAAATGGCACGGGAAGGAAAAACTTTACCTTCTGATGGGGGTGTTTCTTCTGATTGTAAGGTGTGTACATAAGTGACAATAAATTTCTGGTTTTTCATTTGAATGGTTCTTGCAATGGGAAAGGCATTAAGAGAAGCAGATTTGGGAGAAAGAACAACTAAGTTTGATATTTTTTTTTATGCTACTCCTTAAAAAACAAGTAAAGATTAATCTCAAAGCGTTTCCGATACAAAATCTTTCCGGCTAAACACGAAACGATAGCAGATTGCTCCGAAATCTCATCTGAATACTGTCCGCCAACCATACCAACATTGAATGTTGCTTTCATCCCCCATTTCTACTCACAAAACACACATCCCTGTACGGCGCCGCTCAACGAGAACGCTAGAAAGTACGAAAATCCTCACCGGCCGGCAACAAAACGGTGTCCGGAAAAAGGGGCGTCGGGCGGGTAAAAGCATTCATCACCGGGTAGCTTTTGAAATTCAAATTGAAAATGAAGTGCAAATTTCAATGATTCATGCATTCACTCGAGTAGATCGAAATGCCCCAGGAATGCTTCTGCCTTCTGCCCAGTGCGCACGGAAGCAGAGCGCATGGAAGGCGCATGAAGTGGACGCGGCCCGGGCACACGGCCTTCAGTAGCGTGTGTGTGTGTGTGTGCGCGTTCCTGGACGAATGACGACGACGAAAGGCGATGGCTCATCGTTTAAACGTTGATGAGACCTCAACCGACACCGGCGACGGCCGTGGATTGGATTGTGGAAAATTTCCGCTGAAAATGACGAATGCTGATGAACTTCCCTCGCTTTGAGCGGTGCGAGAGGAGATGAGCGCGATGGTGGCGTAGTGCCCAGTTTTCCCAGCGGGAAAAGCGTAACGAAACAAGCCCGACAAAGAAAAAAAACGCCACTACCACCTTCTGTAGTCGTGTGAATCCTTCCGTTGGGGAATCTTGCAGGCAAGCGGAGAGAAAACCTCATTCTCTTGGTTCGTTAGGGAGCGTTATAACATGCAACTGGGTTCTGCATTAAGCTCCACAGCCAACAGAAACACACATGAGAAGATGAAAACGCTCTACGAGAAGGAAGCGTACTTGATGATAAAATATAATAGAAAGGATACAACAACAACCAAAAAAAACCACCGTATACGCTTCTCAGCTATCAGCAAGATCGAAAAGATGTACACAAAGCGTGAGGAATACTGTGTGTGTGGAGAAAACAGTAGATACAAACTGACAGCCGGTTATCAGCTCTCTAGCCCTGTCGCATCCCATGTCTCATGTCCCATGGTGCTTTGCATAAAGACAACCGTCGCACTCGCATGTAGCTGTGGTGCAAAAATTCAAATTGAAACGGTACGGTACAAACTTTTATCATCAGCGCGAGCTTGATGAATAATTCTAAACTTTCCAGCTTTATTTGACAGTTCGCGCGGGAGCAGCGATTTTGCATCTTTCGGGGACGCTTTCCGGGTCGTGTGCATACGAGAGAGCGAGAGGTCAAGCATGTTTTAATCTGTTTTCTATGTTTTGGTTTGTTTTTCCGCTATTTGTTTTCCATTTTCCGAAACACCATGTTTTAATTTCCTAAAACTAAACTCTTCTTGAATGTTTAAGCTCAATTTTTTTTTGCTTTTGAAGCTTTTGTCTTCCCTTACTCTTATTCCAAATGTTCAACGAAGAATATGCATGAGTCCTTTTTCATAAAATACACAAGAAAATATTACAAAAAACTATATAATGAATGCTTGTTATGAAAACATTGATCCAAGTACAGAGAAAACAGTCGAATCACTAAAAACGTTATAACTTCTAATCGTACACTAAAACTGAAACAAAAGTAGACAAACTTATTCACTACAAATTGTTTCAAGAGGGGTAAACCCTTTATAGCACATATTTAATGGATGAAGTTATATCAAGAATCAATCAAACCGATCGATACTAACATAAAAAATATGTCTTTTCTGCTCATTAAGAACACCCTTAGCATCTCTAATAAGTTACTCTTATGACAACTTTAGAAACTAAAGTGTAAGATATAGAATAAATCATCGAAATGAAAGTATTTGTAGTGGTTGTAAATAAAGCATCAACAATTATATAATTACCATAAGTATCCTAGTACTTCTAATTTGTTTATATTTGTTTATATTTGTTTATTCTAAATGTCTGCCACTATGGGTTTATCAATTTTATTTCTTATTTACTAAGGAGGGAGTAACGCCAATGGGATAGGACAGAGATTAGGTAGTTAGGAGGAGTTGTTTAACAGAGATCAGAAGTGGGAAACAGGGAAATTGAAGACAAAACGGATGGTGTACGCGGTTAAATGCATTGCATGCTCGCAACCAGGGATCATTCTGGCCAAAGACCGTATGTCGAGAGGGAATAAAGATAGGAGGTCCATCACGATGACGACGTGAAGGAACTTATATGGGTATAGAGGAAAGAAGAGAAGGAACGTCGAATTCAGAGGGAAGGATACAGGCAATGAAGTAAGACTGCGCTTGCGAATGACGGGATCTGATTTCAGTCAGCCCAAGCATTTGGCAGCGGAGGGTATATTAGAACTTCATTGATAGTAATACTACTCAGCAAATAATTCGGGATATTTCGATGCCTAAAGCACAATCTTAGTACGGTGCAAGAAGGCTTAACCACCTCGAGCAATTTTTGAGCACAAATTCATAATCATAGACCGTATTATTAGACTCCATCTTCTTTCTTGGCCTAACGACCTCTTAGATCATGCCTGCCATAATTTCTAGACTTATTGTTACCTCATAGTTGGATATTCAGTCCTCACTATGGGGGAACGGCCCAGATGAGACTTGAACCCCGGTCCTGCCGTGTGAAGACCAGCGCCACTGTCGAATCTACCACCTAGACTCCATCATTACAGATATGAACCTCAAATAGATCGTCAACCTCATTAATATAGTAAAAAAAAAGTATGTTTTTTCTACTCATTGCGAACATTGAGATCAGTTTCTTTAAAAACTAAGTATTTAAAAATAAACCTGTAGAAGAAGTAGCTATACTGGTATTAATATTAGTACTGATGCGTTGCATAAAAGTTGCAACATTGGAAGTACATCATCTTCATAGTAATTTTACCAAATTTGCCTTATACCTGATATATCATCGATCTACTGACTTTAAGCTTACTGTAAGCCTCTTTAATTTTGTTTTTATTACATCCACTCAAACTACTAAATAAATCTTTTTTTTTATCTTACAGTCCTACATCGCATCCTCAAAATCACCTTTATGACATCAACTTCCATAAAATGCTTTCCTACTTTACAGCTAACTTCCCTCCCCAAAAAAACGCCTTGACCATGATGGGCACCGTTCAAGAATTGTTGATTGCACTTTACGACGGGCGATGATTGCCAGACCGGAACCGGAACCTGGCACCATTCCATCCAGGGTGGGTTGGATGAAAATCAGGTCCCCGATGGATGGGTTTTCCCTCTCATTCAGAGTTGCATCCCGGGACATCCACTTGGGACAGGGGCCCCATGCGCAAGGATGAACAGGATATTACAAATTTTGCCCATACGAGATACGAGAAGCGTTGGACGATTTGCTAGTGTCGATGATAGCGACGATGACGATATGGAAGGTAGGCAAGCAATCAAGCGGTTAGCCTGGAAAGAAAATCCACCATCAAACACACACACACAGACCGATGGGTCTTCCTTACACGTACACACAAGAGCCGGAATGGCCTGGCTGGTACAATTTAATAATCATCGTAATAATGCAATCTTACGGACGAGGCCAGCGAAAAAGGCAATTTTCTCATATAATTGCGTTCGAGGTGTTTGAGTGTGGGTGTGGGTATATGTGTGTGTGGTTGTCTCGAGAGAACAATCAAGGTGCAAACGATTGTTCTTTCGGTGTTCGGTGTTTGTAGGAGGGGCTTTTTACGCTTAACGAGCCGCTGCTTTTTCTTCGGTGGAAAATTGAACGAAAACTGTCCTTTGGGGACGTGTGGGAGATTGCGCACAGGGTTTTTAATACATTTGCTCACATTGTATGGAGGGAACGAATGTTTTAAATGGGAAAATTACGTCTAATCTTCCTCAAGAAAAATGCTCAGTATTAATTTTGACGTTAAACTTAATAAGTTTAAAATAAAAATAGCATTTTATTATTTAAAGTAATAAAATGTAAACTTAAAATTTTATAGCAAATCCAACTAGCTAGAATCGCAAAATTAATATCAAATCATCATCAGCACCTCCAAGCGAATGGAGCTCTCTACACTACCACAAACCAAACACAAATCCTGTTTGATCTGCTGCTCCAAACTTTTTTCCCCCATAATTTCCGTGTGCCTTTTTGTTGCAAAAACGCATTCACCCGAAAGTGTTGTGCGTTTATATTCACCCTTAAAATCGAGCGCCCGGTTGAACTCGGTTTCATGTCGGAAAAACCCAATAAAATGCACCCCCGTTCGGGGGAGTTGGCATAGAAATCAAAGGATCTATCGGTGCAACATCAAAAGATCAATTTAATGCACGGCAACAATGACGTTTGTTGATGTGTTTGATGCTGGACTGGGCCACACACACACACTCCCCACTTTGCCGGGTGGGAAATTTTTAAGATATTAAAAATAAAGCAGATATTTTCACCAAAACATTTCTTTCTACGCCATATCGATATGGCGAATGGATTCGTTTCTATATAAATGCAGTCCTTTTTTGGGAAAAATTAAAAGAGAACACTTTCATTAACAGCCTTAATACATTTTGTTAATCCCCCACATTTCGTAGGGTAATGGAAAACAGGAAAATCACGAAACACTGCTTTAAAACGGGTGAGTGTGCGGCGCGCTTCAAAAAATGCTTCAAAAATTGAAACTCTCACCCCCAAACTGCGCTTACCTTGTTGCTGATAGCCGCTCATCGTACCGTCGGGTGGCTCGTTTCACTCGTTTCCGGACACACTGGCATGCGATCAAAGCGACCGGGACCTCGATTTTCCAAAACCCTCCGAACGCAAACTTCACTCCCCCGGAAAACTCTTGCTAGATGCAAATAAATCGGCTCGCAATGTGTTTTTTTTTTTTGTTCAACTCTGCACTCAGTCAGTCAGCTGCCAGTTGGTCGGATGCTGTCGGATGTTTTCCACTCGACCACTACACGACACATCACAAACACACACGCACACACAGTCGGGCACAAACACACACACACGCACACAGCACAACACCCCGCACTCGTTTTATGCCGCTTTTTCTCCCCAACTAGCGGATACGCACACGTACGAAACACACTTCACTGCACCGAACAGCACCGACGATCCGTTTCCCGGGGATGGTCCCGTTTCAGTGTATCGAACGGAAATCCTTCCTTAACCATCGGGACATGTTTTGTTTATTGATTTTGCTGATTATCCCTGCAAAATAGGAAAGAAACGGGAGAGAGAGATACAGGTAAGCAATGTGCAACTGTGGAACATTCGGGTAAGTAGATTTCATTATGCTCTTTCCAGTGGGGAAACTCGAACGATTCCAGGTGTGTGACTAAGCCGTGTGACAACAAAAAATCGATTTCAATAGAGACATACTCGAAAACTGAATAAAGTAAAAGTAATGCCAACATGGGTAGCATTGGGATACAATCAAATTAAATCCTTCCGAGGCTGACTTAACTTCAGGCTTAATCCATCTTTCATCTTCTAACCTCGATGTCCTTTCCCAGCAGCAGCAGCACGTCACACGATTGGATCGATTGTATTTGCTTCTCAATTGGATTAGATTTGCCACAAACCAGTTCCTGGACTCTCTCTCTCTCTCTCGCTCTCGATTTCCCACACCTCTCCGATGACGTTTGTGTATCAGAATTTGACATCCTATCCCAGCTGCCACTGCTAACTTTGTTCAACCTTTGGCATCAATCTCGGCCGAGTGTGTTGCGGGTTTTATGCCTGCTGTTCACCGGGACTGGACTAAACAAACGGAAACGACCCGCTTCTCGGCTCCCTTCGTCTCGATCACTTACTCGATCTGAGATATGCATGAGTGTTGCAGCTAACCGTATTATATCGAACGGCAGCGATCAAAGAGAATTTCTTGCTGACAAAATCGAAAATCAAACACTGGATGCACCACCGTCATCTACCGGGCTTTGCATTCGGACCGGGGCCAGAAGGGCTTAATAATTAATTGTTGCCGATGCAGCTCGAGCAACACAGAGCACTTTCAGTCACACATACGGTTGCTTCTTCTGCTGATTGGCGCCTCGAGACTGGAACGCCACAGCACTCAGCCACATCGGGTCCGGGGATGATTGGGAAGTTTTTGATCAGACGTAATTACAGCTGCAATTTATACCCGTCGCAACTATTTACCTTGCAATTCATCTCGGTCAGTCAGCGGGAGTGTGATTAATGGTCACTTGAACTTCTTGATAAAGTTTCGATCGAATTGTTTCCTGCTGGGAGACGGTAGACCGGCTTACAGGTTTACGGTCAAAGTGCCTTGTGGTTCAAACAAACGGCAATGCAATGCCGTTTCCCTTTAAAGTATGTGTCATGGTTGATGATGGTGGTAATGTTTAGTAGACTTTCATTTGTACACTGGTCGGCAGGGTTGAGTTTGTTGTAGGTTGGGCGAATGGGAGAGTTTGTTTGCAGAGGAGTTGCATTGAACTTAACTTTGAAACACCATCGCTTCTTTGGAGATTTTCGAAATTAGAAATTGATTGAGTAGAGTCGTTACTTTTATTTAGTTTTTCTTTCAAAGACATTTGGTTCTTTATCCATTTGTTTATTCTAATGTATTTTGGATGACAGGTAAAAATTTTTTTTGGAGAAATGTACTTTCCTTCATCTTCTTTACAGTGAGTAATCGATTGCTGAGGCTACAATCAAGGGCGTTACTACGTTCATGAGATCCTGTATAACATGATCACGTACAAAAGATGCCGTCGAAGAGGCCTTGTTCAAGAGAAATCTTCCAAGTGACCTCATCTGAAGAATTTCGCCTAAAGAATTTTGTCCAAGAAACCTCGTTCAAGAGAACTCGTTCAAAAGACCTCGTTCAAGAGACCTCGTTCAAGAGACCTCGTTCAAGAGACCTCGTTCAAGAGACCTCGTCCAAAACACCTCGTCCAAGAATCCTCGTCCTAGAGACATCGTCCAATAAATTTCGTCCAAGGTGCCTCTTCCAAGTGACCTCGTCCAAAAGACCTGGTTAAAGAGACCTCGTTCAAAAGACCTCGTCCAAGAGACCTCGTTCAAACGACCTCGCTCAAACGACCTCGTCCAAGACACCTCGTCCAAGAATTCTCGTCCAAGAATCCTTGTCCAAGAATCCTCGTCCAAGAATCCTCGTCCAAGAATCCTCGTCCAAGAATCCTCGTCCAAGAATCCTCGTCAAAAAACTCTCGTCCAAGAGACCTTGTCTAAAAGACCTCGTCCAAAAGACCTCACCCAGAGGCCTCGTCCAAGAATTCTCATCCAAGAGACCTAATATTCCAAGAGAACTCGTACAAGAGACTTCGTCCACGTAATTTGGCCTGCACACCAAGAGATACATTCCAAAAGATCTTCTCAAAGAAAGCGTTCCGTCAAAAAAACTCCGTGCAAAAGACTTTCTTCAAGAATTTTGTCCAAGAGACCTCGCTCAAGAAACATCGTACAAGAGGCATTCTTCAAGACATTTTTTCCATAGCCCTGTTCCAACAGATCTCGTCTATTACTTCTTCTTCTTCCACTCTGGCACTACAACCTCTGTAGGTCTTGGCCTGCTAGCAATTGCTAGCTCTCTGTGACTTAGTTATACCCGTAGCTGGATAGTCAGTCCTGCGTACGGGGAGGCGGTCCGCCGGGATTCGAACCCCGGTCCTACCGTGTGAAGACCGGCGCCGCTATCGTATACACCACCGGGCTCGTCTATTACACCATACTTCAAAGAATGTCTTCAACTTCAACATACTTCAACAGACCTCATGTAAAGAATCCTAGTTTAACAAGAATCTTAGTCTTCGAGAGGTTTCAACGATGAAGGAGCCTCTTGTTGTCCAAAGGAATATACTTGGTTCCTTCTTCTTCTTTCATGGCCTAACGACCTCTTAAGGTCATGCCTGCCATTTCTGGCTTACTAGACTAATTGATACCGCATAGTTGGTTAGTCAATCCTCACTATGGGGGAACGGCCCAGATGAGACTTGAACCCCGGTCCTGCCGTGGAAGACCGGCGCCGCTGTCGCATCACCACCGGGTCGCGCCGGTGGTTCCTTAATAGTTCTAAATACTATCAAGATTTATGTCCAAGACAGGCAGTTTAAGGACCATAGCCATTCTGACATTCTCCAGAAGCGTCCATGTTTGAAATTTCTTTAAGAGCTTGTATTATATATTCCTCGTCTAACTAATTGACTTGCTTGGAAAGTTCAACTTATAGAAACATTTGCGAACAATGCATCTAATGCTGGTCTTCACACGGCGATTTAATCACATTATTAATGAACATACACTCCTTCATCACAACAAATTCCCTTGCTGTCACTGTACCAAATTACGAAAGATACTTCTGTTGCTCTGCATAGAAGAGAATTCCCCTTCATCTTTCCCATCTTCCCCACCATTCACCACAACAACTGCGCTGCTGTCAATTGCAAAACTATTTTCCACACCATTACTCCAAACATTTATCGCCACCCGAAAACCAAATCACCGAAACATGTTCCTGCACCGAACACTCGGTCGGATCCATGCGGAAATACTTACAGAAGCTCGTTTTATTTTTCTCTCTCGCAGCACACAAAGAAGCAGCACGCTGTCACTGTCGGGTAGTGCTCACGTGCCCACCGAAACACCCGAAAACTTGTCACTTTACTTCAACCGAACACGACTGGCACGACCTTTGTGTTTGTTGCAAAATATCGAACGCAAAACCTCTGGCACAAATGATGTGAAGCCGGTACACGCCAGCTGTGGTTTTGCATGCAAGTTGGAAATGCGACGATTTTCCCTCATTTTTTTTTTGTTTGTTTGCTTCTTTTGTACTCTGCATGTAACACTGTCCCTCATTCAACGTCTGTCAGTCAGCTGCATATGGTCGGGCGCTGCGATTGCGATTGTTATTCATTAATCAAAATTTTGATACGTCAAGCTGAATGTTAATGCTTTCAACACGTTTTGTTTGATGATGAATTTATTATGCCCGCCACCACCATTTTAATGCCATGTGTGTGTGTGTGTGTGTGTGTGTAATGCAAAAAGGGGTGAAGAAGGTTTGTCCTGTGCCAGCCACATACTTTGGGGCTGCATTTGTGTGTGTGTTTGTGAATTTGCAAGCTTCCGCCTCACACAGTACGGATCGGTCTTGACTGTGACATCCGGCCGTTCCGGCACCACCAGCAAAACGTATGTTGCGTACGGAGTACATTTGCATTGGCATCCTGTCGGATTGCCCCGGTGCGGATTGTCGTATCGCTGTTCCGACGAACGAATAGACTGGTGACTGGTGGCAGGAAATGCAAGGCTTCAAGTTTGCGGTCATGTTTGCTTATGTATGTGCGTGCGGAAATCGTGTTTCGGAACTCGTGCGCAAAAGTACGGTACCGCTCGTTCGTAGTATTTAATCGACTTGAAGGCAGAACGCGAACGTAGTCGTCAACGTTGGGCAAACATAAATATTCCGATACAGTCCGATTGTGTCTCTGGAGGGTCCGGAGGTAGCGGAGTGGGAGAGCGATTTGACAGTGGAATAAATAATCAGCTGCTCGTTAGTTTGGGCTTGGGGAAGAGAATGGTTTGGGGAATGGTTAGGTTAGACGCTAATCAGGCGGGCATCAATCTTCATGCAGAAATCCTGAGGCGACCATCAATCTACTGATTGTCAAGGGTAGTGCATAAAGTTTGAGGCACAAAAAGCAAACCTGCAGCTACAAAGAAGCACAAGCGGTGGTTCTACATTCAAGATTTAAATTGATAATGTCTTAAAGAGTTTTCTTGGAGAAAATCTGTGAACATTGCTAAAAACAAACATATTGAAACAGGATAATAACATCGATAAAGTTAGGTATAGTTTCTTCGATTAGTTTTGACAAAAACACACTCCCGGACTTTAAAATTTTCATGGCAACAAGAACAGACAACAAAAATGATTTTTTTATAGCATGCATTATCAGATCTTTATAGCAAGACTGCCAACTGCAATGCATTATTATTGAAACAATCCTTAATAAAAACTATCTCATTCAACCACCATCGACTACCAGCCAAACAGCAACATTATGTTTACACACCACTACACAACTGCAATGCATTATTATTGAAACAATCCTTAATAAAAACTATCTCATTCAACCACCATCGACTACCAGCCAAACAGCAACATTATGTTTACACACCACTACACATCTATGTATCTATGTACAGTGGGCAATCGTTCTTTGTTTGCTCATCGTTTGCATTCCGGATGACCTCTTCAAAGTTCGATTGGATAACAGGCGACGCACCGGTACGAATCCCGAACAAAAGCAAACCCGGGTTAGTAGGCAGCGTCTGTCACAGTTGGTGGATGCGTTGCGAATGTGACAAGATTAAATTAAAATGCGATGTGGTGCAGTATTCGATTAACAACCATTTTTTTATGTTTTT